>QNGE01003153.1:36702-85710 GCA_008508345.1 Paragonimus westermani
AATAATAATAATAATAAATATTCCTCAACGCATGTGAGAAGCACGCTGGGTTATGCGCGATCACTGCAGATATTTACTAACCATACAAAGACGAATAAGTAAGCAGTAGCACAAACGTGAAGCCTGCCGTCAAGAACAACGTGGTCAAAAGGCAAATGACTGTAGTTTATGGATCTTTGACGCACGCAACAGAGAAGGAGATAGTTCGCCCGCTTCACAGATTTAATAAAAAATGGGTTGTTACACTAATTTACTTTTTACAAGGTTGTGAGAGTGCAATTTTTTTAGATAGTTCAAGGGCTTCCCGGGGACATCGTCCAAACGCATCTTTGGAGTGTTTCACCATCAAGGGATAAAATATAACGATAGGTCGGCTTTGGCGAATCAGGGCGGAAAATCCCGAAATCCAGCGAACGATTGAGCAGATTCCAAAGCAGGATTTTGTCGATTGCTCGAAAACGTCAAAAAGTTGAACATCTTGCAAACCGTTCAGCTAAGACAAAGTTCCATGCGTCCATCCGTCGTGAAAAAATTTCCTCGCCCAGTGGATAACATGGGGGATCGGAAAGGAGAATGTAATTCCACACGTTAAATGATAGAACGTGGGGTTATAGCATTTACTGTGACAAACAACGTGATGGTGGAATTTTTCGATAAAGAATTCATACGATATTCTTATTTTTGCTATGATTATCGGAATAAAAACACTATCTACTGTTCGTTGCGGTATTTTGCTATGCACTAGGGATTTATTCGGGCAAACGAAGAAGTAAGCCGACGGTTTGGGGGGCCGCATGAAATGTGGGTGTGATAACTAAAGCTCACATGACCTCGTTCCGCTGGACTTATTATTAGGCGCCGCGTTCACATTTTCTAGCGAGTTCGGTACTGCATATGCATGAATAAACGCATGTCATTGAAATAATGTTGGGTTTAAAACGGTTTGGTGAGTGCGCAGTAGGCCAAGTGGTAAATGATCTTGTGAGTAAACCATATGACAAACCATTTCAAGCAGGGTGTTTCCGAGGGACGTTAAACAGCGGGGTTTATCTAAGTAACACGCGTCTGACGGCTAATTTTTCTTGTACCACACGCAATAAGGTCATCAGGTGATACAGAGAGTTTGAATAAGACATTGTGCTTGTTGACGTAAGATAGCTGTCATTTTTAAAACGCTGAATGTTGTTACTGGCTCGGACTTTATTTAGAAGTTTATTCCAAATTTAGGAATACTTCGCAAGGAAGAAGTTTGCACGTATATTTTTTCGGGATGTCAGGGTTGGCAAGGTGGAACCCTTATTTCTTAGACTATATGGAGGGCTGTTTTGTGAGTGGACGGTAAACGCTGTGGTAATCGCATTTGAATATGTGAGTTTATACAGCAGCATCAGGTTCAACTTCACGCTGCGCAACCTAAGTGGATGACTACCAAGTTTTTTACAGCGTTGTCTGTAGGTGAGCAGGGAATAATATCCTAATAAGCTACTGGTAGACGATCGTTGAAGGTTTTCTAACGCAAGCCTACCACACTTGCGTAGATGACAGTAATTGAAAGTGCAATACCCAAGTCGAGGCCGAGCGCACATTTTGTAGGGCGTCAGCTTCGCAGCTGGTAGACTGAACGTCTTCTTGATACAGCCTATTGTATTTTTAGCTTTTGATACATGGAAGCATTTTTGTTCAAAAAAATTGAGGAGGTTCGAGTACCGTATTCTTGGATCTCTGACCGAAGTGGCTGTATCAATATCACAACGATCTAGTGGGATGGTGCCATAGGGGTATTTTACAACCATAAGCGATGTTCCATTTGTTTGCTGAGAACGACATCAGCCATCTTCTGTGCCACAACTGCAATGACGCTTGGTCCCGTCGTATATTTTGTAGACAGAAATCGATGTTACTGCCCTGGCGGAGTGTGTAAACGATTTTGATGTCTTCAGCTAACAGAAAGGGCTTGCCATGTGTAATAACGTCGCATAAGTCATTCATGTACATTAAAAAGAGCAACGGACCCAGAACGCTTCCTTGGACCATTCCACTAGTCACCGGTTTTGGTGTGCGACCTTCAACGTATGACAACAGCCAGCTATACAAGGGGTCTTGTATGCCAAACGATGCTATTTTGATCAAGGGGCGCTCATGAGGCACACGATCGAAAGCCTTTTGCATGTCCGAGATTATGATGATTACCGCATTTCCTGTGTCAACGGATGTCGATATACGGTTTAAGAACTCCAGCTGACGTGTCATACAAGAGCGTTTGCTCAGGAAACCGTGCTGTGGAAGGTTTGTAAGGTTTTGTGTTTTTAAGAAATCGAGTATATGCACTTTTATTTTCCTTTCAAACATTCTCGAGCAGATTGACGTGTGGCTGATGAGACGATGGCTACTAACGTCTAGCCTTGGATCGCTCTTGTGATGGGGCATAAAGACTGAGTTTTTCCACTGAGGAGGGGAAGTGCTAGATAGAAGTGAAAAGTTGAACAACTTGAGTAAGAGGATCGGTAAAACCTCACCTGCCTGCTTGACGACTATTGGTGGGATGCCATCTGGTCCAGGATGAATTGAGGGCCTAATGCTAGCAAACTGTGGGCGAACACTTCGTACATCGATTAGAACATTACTCAAAACTTTATCTGTTTTCGATGGGATATTAGCGGGTAATGGGGTGCTTTCTACGCTAAACGAGGCAGTAAAATGTGAGTTGAAGATTTCGCACATCGCTACAGGGTCAACGACAACCCTTTTGTCTTAGAGAGTAACAATTCTTATAGCAGGGTCTCTCATGGAATTTCTCCGTCTCATTAGTTGCACTAGGTTCGCACATCTCTGCTCACTACGGAGCGCCAGTTTCTCTTCGTCTATATGACGGAGTTCCGTCTGACCTTCTGTACTGAAACATTTTGCTCACTTGCATCACCAGAAAAAGACTAATGTCCTTTCGTACCTAGACTTAAGCATTTTAAGTATGTCAGTCTCTTTCGCAGTAAGGAGTTTACCTTGTACATACGAGCCGACACGTCTTGATTTAATGGGGGCCAAAACGTCAATATAAAACGTTAGATGTCTGATAAATTCTCCAGCCGCTATGATCGGGTTTGATGGGCGAAAGAAGGTATTCCAATTTAAGGATCTTAGAAAGGAGAAAAAGGCATTCGAATCAATAGGTTTGATCGGACGGTAGAATACAACTGTCGGTTTGGTAGCCATATTGGAATCAAACAGATATTTGACGACATTGTGGTGGCTTCCTGGGAATTGTTGCAGAACAGACATCTCTACAGACGAATTACCTATGGTGAATATAAGATCCAAAGTATGCCCCTTTCTGATGGACGTTAGAACGTGTTGGTTCCAACCATTCGGCTGAATGTATGAAAGAAAAACGGCCTGTATTGCTGGAGCAGAGATTGAGGTCCAGGAGATATTAGGCACGTTGAAGTCACTGCCTATTAGTTTGCGGCTACAAGGCATGTTGGACACCTGATTCATCATCTCCATAAGGTCAGTCGAATCATTGCTCGCAGCACTAGGCGGTTTGTAAATGCGTCCTATAAGTAGCCAGCGAGAACCAATAGAGAGCATTAACCACAACGAGTCCTCGAGTTTATGAAGTATAGACTGATCAAGTGGGGCTGCGGAAACTTGTTCTCTTAGGTAAATGATGCATCCACCTCTTAGTCCTGTGAGACGATCCCTACGGAACATGTGACATCCTACGATCCTCATCTTGACTGTCTGGAGTGTCGGGAAAGAGCCACGTCTCCGTTACGAGAATGATAAGGGGGTTAAATAAGAAAAAATTGTTTGAAAATGTGCATCTTACTAACCAACGATTTTGCGTTCATTAGTAATAAACTTACGGAATTCTGTCATACAGCAGATAAATTGCTAAAGAACTTCATGACGGATGGGGTAGTGGGTTGCGGAATACCAAATGGAAAGGCCTGATCTAAGAAATGTACCGGCTTTTTGATCACATTCGAGTGGATGTCGTAAAAGTTCGGCTCAGTGATAAGAAGTAACGGAAGAGTGCCATTATGTATGGATGGCAGAGTTGGACTTGGGGAGGGGGGCCAGGTGGCGGTTGATGAAATGTCGGGGTTGCACTAAAAAAGGACTGCTTTGGCATGCATTTATGTTGTTGGCATAAGCTTCGCTAACTCCGTTTCAATGATTCCGCAAAAGCTGATTTTTGTCCTGTAAGCTTCGTTGAAAAATCGATGAATTCATGCGGGCAACAAAGAAGTAACCGAAGCCTGATTTATGTGCTTGATTACCAGGCTAATTACAGCAAAATAGATGTGAAAACAGTTAATAGGATGGGCAGAAAATGGTCAGTGGGGAAATGAGGTGGCAGTGCGCTCGACTCTGAGTCTCGTTTTAGCTGACGTCAACATGGAGAAACCAAAGACTAACCTATTGCGATCAACATTAAATCTGATGTACACCGCATCCTCAGCGATGCTGTTCGAGCACTTCCACTGACGGCGAAAATGATCAAGGAGGCTACCCAAATGGAGCCAACTTTGAGGCAAGTAATGACGTTCATCTGCACAACGTGGCCACACACAGACCTCAGTGGTGACTTACGGGAATACTTCCATCGTCTAGAGGCCCATACGATCGTGGACGGTTGCATCATGTTTGCCGACAGAGTAGCAGTTCCGGAAGCCCTCCACCGGCGGGTGCTCAAGCAATTCCACACTGAACACCCAGGGGTTAACCGAATGAAGTCCTTTGCGCGCAGTTTTGCCTACTGGCCACGAATGAACAAGCAAACTGAGAAGCACTGCCAAAAATGCACATCGTGTTGTCTGGCTGCGAAAAACTCCGTGACATGTGAACTGCACACTTGGCCAGCAGCCCAAAGACCCTGGCAGAGACTTCACATGGATTTCGCTGGACCCCTCAATGGGCAAACGTATCTGGTCATTGTCAACGCCTACACCAAGTGGACAGAAGTTCATAACTTACGACAGCTGAATGCGGACAGCACTATACAGAAGCTTTCGGAACTCTTCAGTTGATTCAGACTGCCAGAGACGGTGATCACAGACAACGACTATCAGTTCACCTCTTCCATCTTCAAAAGCTACTGCCAATAGGTTAGGCATGCAACACATGCGATCCCCAGTCTACCATCCCCAGTGGAACGGACAAGCTGAAAGGTTTGTCGACACCTTGAAGCGAGCATTGTTGAAGGCCAGAGAAGGTCCTTCAAGTCATGTTGTGCAGACCTCCTTAACCAATTATCGGACAACCCCAAATCCGAACGTTCAAGATGGCAAGTCGTTGGCAGAACACATTTTCAATAGAAAATTGATAAATGCCTTTGATATTATGACCCCGCATTTAGAAGAAGGGTAGGACGCAATGCAGAAATTGAAAGACAGTATAATCGAAGACACGGAGCTCGCGCACGATACCTCACGATCGGCAAGCCAGTGCTTGTACGCATGTTTCATGGACCGACGAACTGGAAGAGAGGAGTAATCGTCCAGCGGAAAGGTTCAGTCCTATATGAGGCGAAGGTCGGCGAAGCCACACGTGTGCAGCACGCAAACCAGATTCGCCGAAACCGCGGAAGTGCGTGGTGCGACCCGTTAGGACCAACGGCACAACTCGATCTATTAATGGACGCATTCGGCTTGAAGAGGAAAGAACGTCCTACCAAAGCCGACCAGTCGTCATAATTGACGTCACAATCCCGGGACGCTGAGCCCAAGTATCCCGTGAGGTGGAGACGACGGACAAACAGATGCGGCAAACAGGTCAAGTCCATTAAAGTCGATCCTCGGAAGCAGTCTTATCATTGAACCCAACAGTCTTCGAAGGGAAAATGTTGTAGAAACCCATTTTTCCGTCCAAAACCGCCTCCGGTTCTCTGATTCAAGGATGTTTGTAGGTCACTATGCATCCTATAAATGCCATGCAATTTTTCTCCTTGTTGCACACGTTTTGGGGCCGAACAAAGTNTCTCCTTGTTGCACACGTTTTGGGGCCGAACAAAGTTGCTTTCTGCACACGTCGTTTGGTTTGTCTTGAGCGCAATTAACGGGGACCGCCGCGCATTTTCGGGACCACGATTGCCGTGTTAATTACATCAAGGAGCAGAACCCGATTGCGTACCAATCGTCTTATTATATCGTGGACGAACCAGCGTACTGTGTCAAGGGCTACAACACGTGGAAATCCATGAAAAGGCGGCTACCGAGTGCAAACAACCTTCACGCCCCATACTGAGCGGCGGTCTGCCTGTTCCTGTGACGATGCGTGTGTCAACGGAGATTAGTCCTAGAAATCATCCCACGGTCTGTGTGAGATTTTTCAGGAAAGGTGGAGGGGCTATCCAGGTACATAGAAGGCCACCTGCCGGTAAGGCTGCAGCACCGGGGAAATCGACAGATCCCACAGCGCTCGGTTGGAAGAAGGAAGTCCCCAATAAGCCCGCAGTCTTCAGTACACCCAACCCCCAGCAGTTTGGCAAGGGTGAGCACTCCACTCACACGGATATCGCTATACGGAACGCACCTGTATGGCATTATGGCCAACCTAGAGAAACAATGCAGTGCAGCCGGTTGTACGCAGAGTTTCTAGATAGCCACTCTACCAAGGAATAAGAACAACTGTCTGTGTCCCCTAAACGGTCAAACAAAGCCCTAAGCATGAGGGTCTCTTCGAAATGCAAGTAATACGAAGCGTCCTGTGAAGCGTTGGAATATCTTCAGTGACATGTACGCAGCGAGTGTGTAGATGTGGTAAGTGGGCTGCATCAGGCGAACAGATAAATTGTCTTAAGTCACCTACAGTCGAAATTTAAGACCAAGATATTCGGGATCCAACACTAACTGAAGCCGACAGGGTAGCTCAAAAAATGCCTAACATAGATGTCACTACTGATAGCATGAACCTTAGAGCTGACCCACATGTGGTAATGTTTGCTACATCACCATTTAGAAACAAACGTTTTGACATGAAGTATAGCGAGGAAGCCGACTATCTTTTCAAGAAAGAAAACGCAGTAACTTCGGTAAGGCTACTGCCGAAGGAGAAAATATTTGCATTGGTTTAGTTTTGATTCTCAAATGATAATATCGGACCTGTCTCCCTGAGGTACTTCCAAGGGAACTGACGCGCTGTCGTTTCTGGATCGCCCGAAGGTCAAATCGTTAGAGCTCACAGTTATCCCGGTCAGTATCTGCGATCTGCTGAAAAACGGGAACCAGCCGTAAACGATCATGCGCCTTTTGGATGTTTGTGTGTTAATCAAACCAAGGCTAAGCAAATAAGTGAAAGTGGGAGAGGGTCGCGCCATTCCCAAAGGGACGTCGACGACAACAACAATGGCGCAGGAGCATGTGATTAATTCCGCTACAAAGTTCCGCATGATGCACTTACACTGAAACTGTCCAACACCTAAATTACCGTCAGTTGCATGCAAACGAACTCCACTTCTTTAGTAACTGTGGCGTAGTAAGGTCCAGCAGCACACCAGAGGATTACAGAAAGTGACTGTAGTCAGTTAAGGAGACATTTTGACCAGATTGTCGCCTGCTCGTTCCGAGAAGCCACGGTGCAGTGAAACTCAACTGGTTCTTGGGATATATTCGTGGGAAAGGCTCCGTCCACAAGTTACTCAGTCATACTAGAGAGCTCACGTAAACACAACACATTAGTACGGCTACAAGGTTCTAGCACGTTCAAACAGCCTCGGCGCCATAATTTATTATAACTCGGAACTACAATGATATGACGGACACTTCGCCAGCACCACCCTCGAGAAATATCTACCATATAGTGATTTGTTTTTCTCGCTTGAATGTCCTATCGGTGAAGCCCACGAACAAAGCACAATTTTCCACTAAAATGGGAGCGAAGTTCACGCAGGGCTTACCAGATGCCACAAAGAACGTCGATAATTCGCGGGCAGGATATATCGGTGGCCTCCGGGCTTTTACAGAAAAGCAACCCATAAAAATCGGTTTGGAAGAATAGATCGAGTAAAACGAGCTCACCCTAGGGTCAATAGAGCGTTCCGGGGCACGCCTGCGAGTTGAAAAACATGTCCTCGGCAAAAGAAGCTTGAAATTTTTGGGGTGTAGGAAACACCCGGAAGTACAGCAAATAGAATTACATAGAGTGCTCGCCTAGTGTACAAGGTCAACCTGGAAAGTGACGTTAATCAGAAACTGGGGCAGTTTTACGAACGTGCCCAAACCACGTCATCTTCAAGAAAGGGAGTAACTACACTTCCCCAGAGTGGTGAAATCGTATGGACAGACAACTGTACGGAATGCATATTTGTGATGGCTTCAACGTGTCCATCGCTCGAACAAAGGGCTGTCTGAGCCTCTTTTGAACTCCAAGTAGGCGTTCACGGTAGGTGAGGTTAACACACCTGCATGATGTCACGTGAACGATAGGCTCGCTAACCAATACGAAGGCAGCAGGACCCAGCGGCTTTCCGCTGACCATCCTGGAACCCTTGACTTAAATCCTGGCCTTGCCCGTTGGCATGTGTTTAAGTTTACAATGAACACACGCGTATTAGTAAGGGTCTGAAGGAAAGCCGTCCTAATCTCCATCTCCAAACGTAGTAGTAGATCGTTTGTCGGAAGTCACCCATAAGTAAGCCAAACGAGTGTTGGCAACGAAATTTGTTGATCTGTAAATAAAGTGCTACTCTGCACATTCCTCTGTGCATAGAAGCTTTTGATGTTTGTCACCATGGCTTCCTCACTGGCAGATCATGCCTCAACAATCTACTGACGTTTTAAACACCATCGTGGAGAACCTAGACGAAGGAAGAATGACTGGGGTGCGCCACCCGGACACTTGTAAAACGTTCGATTTCATCAGCCAAAAACTAATAGGTTGGGAGCTACAGGAGGCGAGAGTACAACTTAAAATCTGTAGGTAGAGTAGGACGCTCCTGGCAGGTGTGTAATGTGGGAGTAAGAGGGAAAACGGAAGTTCTACGTTAAGTAGCGTGCTATAAGGATCAGTCCTTGATTCTGTGCGGTTCCTAATATACATAACCGCATTGTCTGATAACCTGGTCAGTTAATGTTGTTTCTAAGCCTAGATGAAAATGAAGTGAAGTGGGTCGAAATCGGACGCCCTTAGAAATCTGCGAATGAACGCTAAGGTGAGACTTGCCATCGATTGCCTTAAGGCGCCAAATCTTGTTTAATACAAGCTATCTCTCAGATGCATAATGACGAATAGTCGAAGAGGCAGCAAAGCAACAAATGGGAGACTCAAGCATTCGAACCACTGGTGGATATACCTTGTCTATCCAGTTAGTGGCAGTCGAGTCTAAGATACGGGGCACTGGTTACCGACCGAAGTCTGCTGTTTCTGTCCTATGTCCGACAGCTTTCGTCCGTCCTTTGTTAACCAGTTGAATACTGTGCCCAAGCTTTTTCACCGCATATCAAAAAGGACGTTGCCCTCCTAGAAAAGAAATAGAAAGTCGTCAAGCGCATGATATGGAGGCATGAAGGGTGTTTGATTGCACCTGGCGGTTTGAGATAATTCACTCAGTAGCGTGCGATTGGCGATTCAAATAAAGCTGGTTCAGACCGTCGGACTGACGTGATTATCCCCAAAGACTGAAAAACGTCGGAAATAGCGACCAAACGGATTGGAATTTGTACGTTGCCGTTCGACAAAATTACAACAAAATCGCCTTCCACTCTGATTGTGAATTAATCGGATACATAAGTTACCCTGGAGGGAGGCTTTCAAAATGGAGCAACCGAACACGATGCCACAAACAGTCACCAGTTAAGGGGGAATGGGCGCAATAGAACAATAGAGTGCAGGTTAGGGTGAGTGCAAATCACGCAATGCCAAAAAGGAAGCTTTAATAGATAATCTGTGATAATTATAAAAAAACATTGCGCGTGCAGTCATGGTAAGAAATTTCTTAGCGTTGTTTACTGCATACAGCGTAACAGGAAAAGGTAAACTTAGGATTGGTTTTCTATGAGCAAACTAAACATGCCTCAGTGAGTTCGAGGGTTCGCATAATGCTGAACATGAGATGAAAAACTTATCAAACAAGCTCCACCAAATACTACGAAAAGCTGGCGGGTGAGATCGTCTGAGGTCGCTGAATTCATCATTTGGACGAAGAAGAGCGACAGGGGACCTTAATAAAGCATGCAGGAGTGGTCTTCACACCGGTGGAAATCCTCTAGTACGTCTGTTTGCGATGTGACACGATCGTGGTGTGAGGGGGCAGAATTTCACAGTCAAACAGGTGAGATCGAGACTGACGGTTAAATTTAATTTTTTTTCGTCAAACATGTGGGCGGTTCATGGGATGAATTCTCTGCAAAGATAGTGAATGCCCGAACCAAAGATGCATTCCGGCATGAACTGGTCATAAGTACGAATAACTCATTTCCCATTTTGAACTAGTCTGGAGTACGATCTAGTTTTTCTCCTCAAAGTTAACGAGAATCGGGATAAACCAACTGAAAAAGTCTTAATGAAGAATGAGAGAGTCGGATAGGTAAGCAGGCGACGTCCGCGTAGTACCTACTTTTTTTGTCCCTCCGACCTTAACATTCACTGTATTAACTGAGGAGATGAGAGAAACAGTGTGTCGTCAGAGGTGAAGTTGACTGTTGCGGGGCAAAAAATAAACGTGCATGTTGGAACACCTTCAGTGGACATTTCATTCAACTGAAGAAAAGATACTTGTTAAATGCGACAACTTATATTTTTAACGGACATCCGACATATGCGTTGCCGGAATGACACAGTGGATAAAAATCATGGAAATCGCGCAATCGTATAAAGAGACACAAAATGACAAGCATATTCGAACGCAATTACTCAATAACGAGAATTCGTACATTGTTTGTCATTCCTTCTTTTAGGTTACCGCTCGGGAGTGTAATATTGACAAAAAAGACAATCCGGCTGATTTCCGCATCACACCGGCCAAGTGCCAAAACATCAACAGGGCTGAAATTTACCCGCGGGGATTGTATGCTGCCATTAGTTTACCGTAAATATGTGGGTTTGGAATATCGTGGGAGTAATTGTGGACGGAATATATAGTAAAGTTTGAAATATGCCTATTGTACTGCGTGAATTTGTTGGTTTTAATGCGTAAACGATGTTTATCAAGTGTAAAGTGAAACCGAAACTAAGTGGACGCGCGTAAGCCGGTGGTCTGTACAGTCGCCAAGGAGGAAACCCCAATTGAGGACAACCTGACTGATCGAACCGTGACTGTTACGTGTTTACCATAAACGCTTACCAACACACCCCTGTTCTCCTTCTTCACTGGCATATTACAATTTGGCGACCCTGCCAGGATTTAAAGAAGACAGATGCCAGTAAAACAAGCGAAAAGTGATCAGAACCCCAGCGAAGAAGGCATGAACGACGCGATGACTGAGGCAGTGAACACTCTCACACGTGCGGTCGAAAATCTCTCATTGTCACAGCCATCGACGGCAGCGCCCCCTCTACCAATGCCGGAGAAATTTGTCCCGGGGATGCCGTATCGACGATGGGAGAGCATGGCAAAGCTGTATATCGATCAGTTTCCCGCTGCTCGGCGTAAAGTGGCCCTCCTGTGTCTCCTGTCAGGTGAAGCGCTGGATATTGTCTTGAACAGCCAAGTGATAGATGGTGAGATCGGTGACAAGACCTTCCAAGAGCTTCGCCAATTGTTAGACTCACCTAGGTTGCCAGNACGTTTGCCGCCTTAGCTGTCTCAGTGGACTGGTGCGTGAAAGCTATGATAGCCTTGAAAACGCGGCTTCCTGTCCGGGGGTTTACATAGTGCAGCTTGGCTAAGCCGTGATGCAACATTTTGTAGTCTTGTTGAAATATATCGCTGCCGGCAACCGTCACCTTTCGGCGGAACATACTACATTTGGGTAGATTGTATTCAGCAAGCCATCGTCGATGGATTGGTAAGCGGCCTAGAGCAAATGCGGTCATAGTTAACAACAACGTACTGTATGAATAGAAGTGCTTTTTGAATACGGACAGCATATGAATACACGGTAACCACATGGACTTATAAAAACTGCACTCGCGCGTGCCATCACTGGTGTTTACTGTATACCGTGTGCCATCGTGACTTACTCGAAGTTACCAAATGATGTTGAACAAAGTACGATTACCTTGAACTCGTCCAACTGGTTGAAGTGCAGCAGGGGAGTACGCCACTTGAGATGCTTCAACACCAACTGACTGGCAAATGTTGTCGGCCGAGATAGTATATTCTTAACGTACACGTCTACGCTGACCACCTCCCGGCGGTCGCAACCGTAAGTGCACTGCATCTCAAACTCCTGCATCAGCCACTCGCTCTGGGACCAAATTTCACTAATGGCCGTGGCTAAGTGATCTCTGGGATGAGTGCGCTTCTTTAGTCTCTCATTCGCATTCTCCAGACGGTTTGTTTGCACAAGAGAGAGTTCATGAAACTGGGGTCCGTTCGCCGGATTATTGCAACATCCCGGTTAAACTTGCGAAAGGAATAAACAAAGGTGATCACTCACTCTTCAGAGTTATTGCAAGTAGCCATACGATGAAAAAAATACCGGCTTCTGAATGAATTCGTCTGGATGGTGATTATAAGGTTTATTAAAACAACTTGCATGTTTCCTCACAGCATCCCGAACGTGGAAGTAACATAACATAACGTCGCACCCAAAGACCACTCGTGCTGCTCGCATTTGGGCCGCCATTTTATCCATCACAAACGTTCTGACACGTGTGTTTTCCCCCATAACCTCCCGGAATGTCTCGAACAAATGACGCAGGAATGAGTATTTCTCACTTCGTACATAGGCTTATATTACGGGTCGTCCATGGCCCATGCCGTCTGTAACGAGGAACTGATACAGCTTTAGGTTACAGCGGCCAGTGCAGAGTGATGGAGGACCTACTTGTGGCGGTTGGTCCCATGAGTGGCATCGACGTTTTCCACGTCAGGGAATCGTCTGAATAACTGCACTTGCTCTCTGCGTGCAAAACATATGTGCGTGTACCTATTGTTGTCGTCTCTGATGACACGCAGCACGCCATTTTTCTCTACATGATCCAGGATTTGTGACAGATTTTCCGCTGCATTAGTGCACACTAACCCAGTTACTTATCACTGGCGGTTTCAATCGATGACGGAGGATGCACATATCCAGCGTAGTTATATACTTGCCGTGAACATCCGCAGCATACTATTTCAATTCGGCAGTTTTTATGTTGTACTCAGAAAGATGTCTCGAGTTGTTCACTTCACTGTCTGTGAGCCGACGAATTCTTGGATGTGCATCGTACAGCAAGGCAGTTAGGTCGTGGTTGTGCTCCAACGTGAAAGAGCTGACAACCAACACGGTATTTCTCCTAACCACGTTAAAACGTGATTGGTAGCATGTATCGCGGGAACCTTGCAATGGGAAGTATTTGAACTGAACTCACTAAACACGTCGTACTCCACGGCTCTCGCTCTTACGTCGCCTGTGTTTTATACAACGGAACGCCATCTAACAGATAAACTCAACGACAATCACACTCACATGATCATATTTCAAGCGTTCACCGCCTAATTTCTTGCTTGAACCTAGCACATACAAAACATTGTGATCCTTCATGTACCTATCTAAGCAACTTTTGAACTCGCTGAAGCTAGCAAATTCGCGATCCTCAAAGACATCTTTGAAGCCCTGTGAATAATCTATAACCTGAAATGGAATATGAGATAACGCCAGTCTAATATTAATCAAACGTGAAAAAATTCTTCTCAAGATACTACATTTATACCGACAAAACATCTGCCATCGCTAATTTCGATCTCGGCGCCAAATGAACACAAACTGATTAACGGTGAACTAAAACAAATCTTTTTAACTCTCTAGATGCTCTGTCATGGAACTCGATGACTTTCACATTCCTGAGCGATACCACGGAAATATCGTCCAGTGTTCAATGATTTCTCATTTTATCGCCGTCTAACGGCAGATTTCACTCCCTGCGGGTAATTTCCATCATCAACAGGCGCGCGATTCGAATTCAAAGATAAGTTGCCCCTGTCGTCCTGCACTTTTTTTCTGCCATAGAAATTAGGTATAAATTAAGCATATAATCATCCTGCTGGTAATAGGCCTCGTGTCTCTTATCCATGCCTTAAAAGGCAGTGTGGAAGAAAGGTGGTGGTCGGTATCCAATGTGACATGCGATAGATGGTGTCACCAGTCTTGTGCATGCATAAGCACCGAGCTATATAAACTGCACGGCAGATACACTGACCTGTGATGGGTCTGTCTAGAATGCAAAGCCAGAGGATGAACGTTGCTTAATCTTGCAGATAGATCGGAATCGGTAACAGGAGATCCACAGATATCGCCCTCCGGTACCTGTTTCCCAAGTCATAGCATCACTAAGTCTCGGAACTTCGCTGCTGCTGCCGCACCAGCAGCAAAAACCAGGGATGATCATTACAGAATCTCAAGGAAAGTTGAGAGCACTCCGACGGCCTTCTGCAAGCAGCTCGTACACCCCACACCAGGAGGTAGCCCTCTTGTGCGCTCAACACCACTTGGAACAACAGCTTTAAACCATAAAAACAACACCTCGGTTTCACCAAACTTCCAAAACGGCAATGAAGTTGCTCAGGGAACAAAAATGCCAACTACCAGCACAATTACGAAACCTGTGAAACCAATAGGGCCGACGCCAAGGGGACAAATGAAGGAAGGTAGCAGGACGCTCGTAAATCATTGCGTGCACCACAGTCCCAATAGCCCGACAAACCTTGATGCAGTTCTCGCACGGATCGCGCAACACGAGGCCCATCTACGTAATGTCACGGCCTCTCTACATAATCAGATTAACACAGTTAGACAGTTACAAAATTCCTATGAGGCCACCCTGAAAAGGGACAGGAACATAATTATTCAAGCCCCTGAACCGGTCATACCGGATCCTAAACATAGGAGGTCTTCGGAAAGACAACTAATTCTAAGTGTTTTGCGAAACGCCGAACTACCCGCAGCGACAAAATGGCGCAGAGCGCACAGACTCGGTAGGTGGATCACATCTAACACGCAAACGAACAGCCACAGACCACTCCTAGTTGAATTTCGAGACCGCAACATTCGGGATCTGGTACTATCCAAAGCTGATACGATAGCTCAGAGGATGTCAGGCATAAAAGTCAAAGGAGACACAACCACGGAAGGCAAATCTGGCCCATATGGGGTGATATCAGCTACACCAAGAGTCATAAGTGAGCGACTTAGCTTAAACCTGGGTCAGGAAGCAAAACGCAGCGCCAAGGGAACAAGACGACGATGCCACAGTCTTGGAGAGCCAGACACCGAAGAGAAAAACGGTTTACAACGGGCTGGTTCTTATCCCTACATCCAAAAAAACGGATCTATCCCTCGGAGGTTTCCTCCGAGGGATTAGATACGACCAAAAGGCGGAGTAGGCAGATGGCCAGATCGTCAGAGCTAAAATGCTTGCAAGCAAATGTATGCAGCCTGCTCAACAAGAGAGACGAGCTGCAAACAGCGATCTACTCCATAGATGTTTGCTTCCTCACAGAAACCTGGCTCAAAGAAGGAGCAGATCTGGGGGATTGGGCGCATGGGTACCAATGGTATCGCAGTGACCGTAGCAATGCAGTCGGGGGCGGCTGCCTATTGTTGATCAAACGTTCTATAAGGCAGTCTCCCGTGCACTACAACTGCAATTTCGTGGGTTTTCAGACCGCTGTTTGCCTACTTCACGTCAAACCTCCATTGATGGTCTTCGGGGTGTACCGCAGTCCGGGTGCAACATTAGAGGAAGACGAAGTGTTACTAGAATTACTTCAGTCGGCTTGTCAATCAGGCCATCGCCTGCTCATTTTGGGAGATTTTAATGCTCCTAAAATCAACTGGTCATTGGGATCTGTTAATGGCAGAGGGTTTGACCACAAGCTGTTCGACCTAGTCAACAGATTCACACTAACACAACATGTGAAAATAGCTACGAGATCCCGACCCGGACAGATGGCCTCAGTGCTAGACCTGATCCTAACTCGGCACAGCACGGACGTCACAAACGTACGGCCTGCAGCACCACTGGGAAAGAGTGATCACGTGACGATTTATTTTTCGTTTCAGTGTTCCCTGTTAGTGAAGCAGGCACACAAGGTGCAACAGTTTCACCGAATAGACAACAAGAAACTAATATTGGAAGCTGGTAAGATGGCCTGGAACCCAACGACCCCTGTAGAGGACGTCGACAGTCTGTGGTCGATCCACGTCGATAACATCCGAGTTCTTACAGATAAACACGTCCCTCAGAAACAAGTCGGAGGAAGAGGTCGAAAGCCATGGGTTCGTCCCAGGGTCAAGAGAGCTTTCCAACGTAAGTACATAGCTTGGAAGACATATATGCAACATAGAGGGTTTAAAAGCTTCATGGTTTACAAAAAGGTTCGAAACGAAGCAATCAAGGTAGCAAGAAATGCTCGTCTAGTCTATGAGCTCAACCTAGCACGAGATATTAAACAGAACCCCAAGAGGTTTTATGGATATGCTCAGTCCAGGTCCTCTCTAAGAAAGGAGATTGGGACCACACTCTCCTATAACGGGGATATCATATCGACCGACAAGGGCATAGCGGACGCGTTCATGGCACAGTTTCAAAGTGTTTATCGCTCAGACAACGAGGCACCGGAGCCCCGGCTTAATGCCGTGAGCGTGCCCATGGTGGATCAGATCATTACGCCCCACGAAGTTGAGCAAGCGATATCCAAGCTAAACAGCACAAAGTCCGCAGGACCTGACCGCATCCATCCGGCAGTCCTAAAACCTCTGGCCAAATTGTTGGCGTCACCATTTGCCCAACTGTTCAACCTCACATTAGAAACAGGGACAGTGGTGAGAGACTGGAAAGAAGCCATTGTAATTCCCATCTTCAAAGATGGCAACAGATCAGAAGTTGGAAATTACCGACCGGTAAGCCTGACGAGTGTTGTCAGCAAAATTTTCGAACGAATATTACGAGAGAGAATCTGTAAGTTTCTCTGTGAACAGAAATTCTTCAGAGCTCCTCAACATGGTTTCCTAAGGGGGAGATCTTGTCTTACCAATTTGCTGACGTTTTTAGACAATGTCACGGAGAAACTGGATAAAGGAGAAGAGGTCGAGGTGTGCTACCTGGACTTTCAGAAAGCCTTCGATTCTGTCAACCACAGGCTTTTATGCTGGAAACTCCGACAAGCTGGAATCTCTACTAGAATCTGCAGATGGATGCAGGCGTTTCTAGTTGGAAGGTCATATAGGGTGAGAGTAAGAGGGGTACTGTCGGACAAAGGTTCTCCGTTAAGTGGAGTTCCTCAGGGATCAATCCTCGCCCCTCTGCTTTTCCTCGTATACATAAACGACCTGACCAACGAATTAGTCTGCCCATGCTATCTGTATGCAGACGATATAAAGTTGGTCGGGAGTTCGTCGGACTCGACCGCTCTCCAAGGGGACATTCTCAAAATTTGCGAATGGACATTAAAGTGGGATCTACCGCTGAACGTTCTTAAGAGTCATATCCTCGCCAAAGCTCTCCAGTCAACGCCCAGGTATTTAAAGGATGCATATGGACAGACAGTTGAACTAACAACTAAGCAGCAAACAAAAGACTTGGGTATCCAAGTCACTAGTGCGTTTACTCCATCTGCACAGTGTACCGCATCCGCGACAAAAGCGCGGCGGGCGTTATATCGACTGAAATCAGCGATCGCTAACCGCTGTCCAGCGGTGTTCATTCCACTGTATTCGGCTATAGTTCGCCCTCACTTGGAATATTGTGTCCAAGCTTGGGCACCATATCTCAAAAGGGATATAGCCGCCCTCGAAAAAGTACAAAAGTTCGCCACACGTATGGTATGGGGTATGAAGGGTCTAAACTACCAAGACCGACTAACTTCGTTGAACTTATTTTCGCTCGAACGTAGGCAGGTAAGAGGAGACCTCATTGAAATGTACAAAATTACCCACCACGCTGGAACAAACCCCATGGCAGGTTTGTTCGAGATGTGTCAGAACAGGGATCTAAGGGGCCATAGGTTCATAGTCAAGAAAACAAGATCACGATTGGCTGTCCGATATAACTTCTTCACTAACAGGGTAGTTAACTCGTGGAACAAACTGCATGCAAAGATCGTTGAGGCTGAGAGCGGAAATACGTTTAAAAGAGAGCTAGACAAATATTGGAACCACCTTTTTCCTACTCTGTTTTGTTACTCCTTTTCTTCTGTCCCTACCCTCAGACCACCACTGAACACATCAACAGAAAACGCAGTCTGGTCAATCTCCGGATCACACCAGTCAAGCATCAGGACGTCAACAGGCACTGGCCTTCATCAAGTCCTGGATTTGAAATTTGATAATTTGAAATTTGAATTTGAAAACAGGCGCAGACTTTTATCTACCGTTGAATTCGAGGTTAATATTGAGTCAGCTTTATGAAATGTTTATAAACGGCACTTCAAGATTAAGGGTAAGTTAATTCCCAAAGATGTGTTGTTAATAGCATTTTTGATTTCCACAATAATTTTTAATTGCGATTTTGTTATTATTCATGCGGCAGTTTGGCGGTTAACCAAGGGCAGTTTCTTTGGTTTGCGGACAAAGATGGAGCAGGGCTACGAAAAGCGCCTTCTTGGATCGCCTTATAAATCGGTGGGTTTCTCATTGGATGTATAATGCCACATCCAGCCTGTTAAGCCTATCAGCCCGTTGAAAACACCTACGAAAGAAAATTATTTGGATAGGTACATCCCCCTCCGTATGAATGCCCGCTGGAAAAGTACCTCTTCGTTTGAGGTAGTTTGCTGTTATATACTTTCACCGAAATAAATTAGTCGAATACCAATCATGTCAGGAGGTTGTTTTCAAATAACCAACAATCACATCTGGACATTTCATCTAATGAACAGGACGTAACGTCGCTCCCGTCCAACCCACAAAATTATAGTAGCAACACGGATCTGGCCTGGAGGCTGGGAAACAACAGAGTACCTGCTGCTTCCACTGTCAGGGGTTCGGGCCGCGAGGCTTTGCCATCGACAGAATCCCATGGCTACGATCTACTCTCGGCCCTTGTTTCTAATGAATTGGCGGAAGCTTCCAGTGGTGGCGCGTTCAGTCCAAGCAAACCAGAGTTTAGTGTGGGTGCTGGATCATCCGGTGTCCTTGCCTCGAAGGAAAATAGTAACATGTTTTCTGTACGTTTACTTTTCTGAAGTGCAGGTTGCTATCTGTTTTAACTCATGCAGTGCGTTCACTGTAGGTTCTCAATTTCGTCTTGCTTCCAATCAGTTGATTTTCTTAAGTAGAACTCAGCAATTATTAAAGTTAGGTGTAATTGTGTCTGAGCACGCAAAGGTGAGATTGCCGTGTCGTCAGCCGCTTGTTTTCAGTAAATGTTTTGGTTTTTCGGCACGTGTGACGATAGTCGTGTTTGTCTGCTTGACTGTTTGGGTACTTCGTGAATGTGGCAGCCATTTTCTCTTAGTGTTTAGTGGGTTGACTACGGAAATCCGAAGAATCCCTCTTCGTTTTTCATATTTCTGCACGCAGAAGCGCAAGTTGTGCAGCGGTATTTCCTTGTTAGAACGGTACACCATCTAGAGACAGTTATCGCCTCTGAGGACGAGTCTGAAAAGCCTACACGGTCTTAGTGAAGGTAGAGGGGGAGTGTGAATAGACTAAAAACGCTCTCAGTATTTTTGAGGTGATCGATAGCGTGGTAATGTACGAGTGATCAAAGGTAATTTCACGTACCATCCTTGGAGATGGATGTCATGCTGGTTTTCAGCTTGCAGGTGCCATTCGGTAAGAAGTAGGCTAGGTCACTCGAGGGAATTAACAAGCCGCTTAATTGCTTTGAGTGGGGATTATGCGGAAGCGCTGCTCGAGCCCGAAGTGGAGCCCTCCAAACACATGATTTTATTCACATTTGAGGTCCACAGTACTAGTTTCACAGATTCGTATAATTTAAACGAACCTGAAAAATCGAAATTGACCACAAGAATGCTGCTGTGGTGTCCAGCATGTACATTTGAATTAATAGGGCCTGGGGGTCGAGGCATCTTTTAGTCTAACAGGTTAACGGAACGGACCAGCGTGTTTTTTTTGTCTAGATAGCCGGTCGTACATTCAAGTATTTTGGTTCCCCAGGATAAAACAATACAGCTAATTTGGAGGCATGTCTGGTTGGAACACTGCCAATGGTGTAGATTCGCCGAGTGCGGAAAAATCGACAGCTTCGTATGAAGGAGACCAACTGCTCAAAAAAAAGCCGAAATTCCTTGGAATCTGCTTTACGAAATGTACTCATTCATTATGCAACATGACCTTCAAACTAGAAACACTTCGTGTTTTTCGTCCATCACAAGACGATGACGCTATTTTCTGACCTTTCTTGTTTCAGTACAAAATACGAAAGGATTGTCCTGGAAAACTCAAAACTTCACCCTATTCGATGTCACCTGTGTCTGAAAAAAGTCAGCATTTACTGAAATTCCCCCAAAAGGTAGATTTTATTGTTGTGTTTGTCTGCAAACTAATTGATCATACTGTCGTGAAAATGGTGTTATTGTGCAACCGTCATCTTTCCCCACCGAGCCTATTGATGCATGTTTCCAAAAAGCCCTATGTATTTTGTGTCTGCTTAATAAATGGTCCACATTCCTTTGAACATTTGTCGAAGTCATGTTGTAATTTGGCAAAATTGTCATCTGATTAACATGCTGCTGTGTGTCCGTTTATTCATTATATGTGACGTCGTAGTGTTCCTTGAACACCATACACCCAGGGAGCTTGTTTTAGAAACTACGTAGGTCGCCTGGGGACCAACTGACGCAGTGGCTAACCCCTTGATGAATGATTTCATTTCTCTACGCCGGGTCGTCACCCGTTCACCGTACGTCAGTCGGTCGCGGTATTTACACTGCTGGCATTGCACAAAACTAGCTGGTATTCTTAGCACATGAATTCACCATCTAAATTTATGCATACTTGGAGACCGAACTAACTAAGTCGCTTGGTGTTCATTACCGAAACTCCGCTTCGTGACTTCGTTGTCTGTTAGTTGGCGCCATCTGATATGAGCCCTCAGATGCGAAGATCGATGGCCAGCTGCCTAGAAACTGTTTGCATCTTCACAACTCTTACAGTCGTCTTTCATACATAACCCTTACGCTTCAGAGGTTTTTCTCTGTTGTATACTTCCTAGATTAGCATTCCGAAGTAGTTAACAGGGCACAAGGTTGCATCCAGCATTGTCTGTGCTGATTTCAATCTCTCGGCTTAGCCAAGATCAGCTTTACACTAGGTAGGAGATCCACTCCAGCATCTTGTGACTGCCGCAGACAATCCTCTATTAATTCATCTATGAAAACTTTTAAGGGATAGAAAGGATCACCCTTGCCGTACGTCTTTCTCGGTGCTAAGTCTGTCAGACAGTTCACCATTGACCCTAACCTGAGCTAAAGTATAGGAATAAGAGGGTTGGCAGTATGTCCGCTTGTTCAGTGCACCCTGGCGTTTAAGTGACCGGTCGACCGAATCGAACACAATTTTGTAGTCGGGAAAAACAGAGGTGCGTACAACGTTGCTCCAGAGTTTGAAGAAAAGAGTTAAAGGGCGGTCGGTACATCCTCGTCCTGGACGAAACCCTGCCTCTTCTTTAATGTATGCCTCTCGGGCTAAGGGTGTCGACGAAGTATATTAAACGCCAAAATCCTCGTAATGACTGTGATCAAGCTAATCTCTGTGATTTTTACAAGAGCCCCTGACTTTTATCGAACATGGGAGCCATTATCAAGTGAACCCAACTAAGGTGAATATTTTCCGCCGCCTACAAGGGTTGGAACAACATACATCCACATCTGCCCATCTTTTTTGAAAAGTGTCGGTACGAGGTCACCTAGGTCAGCCTCCCTGAAAGCGAAAACGTCATAGTGGACCCGTCATTCATAATCTGCCAACCAGGACACCTCGTTATCAGTAACACTGTATAGGTAGGAGGCCAACTAAATTGACCCGCGAAGTTCCACACAAAAATCTGGTCTTCTGGACTTATTATGGGTATGTGTTCCGTTTGTCTCGCGGGTAGTTTCACTGACAGAACGCCTCTCTGAGCCAGCGGTACGGATAAGCTAATGTTCCGTTATGCAAAGGCGGTTTCTGTTTCATCTTTTGCCGTTAACTAGGCCTCATGATTGGTAGTAAGGCTGTGACTCAGTTTTTCGTAGATGTGCTTCCTAAACGTATTACGTTCTATCATGAAGAGTGTTCTATCTGGTAAATGCCGACTTTAAGAACTTCTCCACTATGCTACCGCACTTGCTGCATGCACGACCTGTGAGATTTGGGTCCGGCGGATGTTGGAATCTTCGGGGATAGAGCTTCTGAGCTTGCGTCCTAGGGTGGTTCGGTACTTATGCTCTAATACTGACGCGGTTGTTTTCTAACCAGCCAGCCGTTGCCTGGCGAATGCAAGAAAAAAACGATGAAATATCAGTGCTTGGTCCGAATCAATTGCTCAAGTAATACCGACAGTCCTGAATGAAACCACGCCATCTATACCGCTATCTGAGGCTGGTCTTAAGGGAATCAGCCAGGCGGACGGCACGCAGTCTACTGCTAACGGAAATCCAGTCTGTCATTGAGACCGTCCTGCCGAGACCTCTACCTACTCCAGCCTGACAGGTAGCGTTGGCCGTGAAGTCTTCCGAACTGTACAGTTGGCGTCGCGTAAACTATGTGAGTGTCCCCAGTCTGACGTCCGTGCGAAAGCGGCTTGTTTTAGAATGCGGACGTTGAAAACGTCTGTATTAATTCGCTTTCTAGGTCTAAGCCAGGGACGAGGAAGGCCTGAAGCTGGATCGTTAGAGGAGGGGCTTTGTCGACACGGTGTTACTGTGGTTAGCATTATCTGTTGTGAAACCTACAGAGTAATAACTAGGAATGGAAATCAAAAGGGACTTGAGAGCTAAATTTGATAAGACAGTGAGGGGGTCAGCAGTAACATGTTTTCGCATGTCCGCCCTGCTGTATGCAGCAGATAGGGCGACCTGATTTATACTGAGAGACGGCGGATGCAATATAGAATCACTGGTATGAATATTCATGGTTGCATGTCTGCTGAGTTATTGCCAGGACGTCCAAAACCCTTAGTTCAGTAGCCTGTATCAGTAGGCAGTGGGTGAGTGGCAGTATACCAAAATTGGTACTTTTTCCGGGAGAAAATGCTAATCTTCCAACCCCCAGCCTGAACGACTGGGGATGTGGTTTGTCAAGACTCTACCTGTCGGCCTGCTCGGCGTATGTGAGTATGGTCATCACGCCCTCTGGTTTAGCTCAGTGAATCATCGAGATGCACTGTCTGTCACGCCTCGCCTAGTTCCCGTTTCGTCGTGACGGGCCAGCCCGTAATTTTTGGCTGCTTACTTCTGCGTATATAAGTGCTATGGGCCTAGTCATGATGTCCTGTGTAGGTTTCTTCCAAACTCCAACTGGACATCTCAAGTCAATCCCTTCAGTTTGAGCAACCAAAAAGTTTCTTGCCCCCACAGTGGTGAAGTTCTAAAACTGTCAGTTACGGATCCTATGTCCTGCTCCCGCCGTAACTCTGGCCGAGGTGTTGGTGGTCGGCTTTGCTACCTGTCACTTTCTATCTCACCAAACCAGTTGTCTCGTTCTCACCTGTTAAATAAATTTCTTGGTGACCCCTCAGTATAGTTTTCAAACACGTTACTCGCTACAGAAGTCAACCAAAATGATAGTGTGCCTGACTAGCACAATTCCTACCCCCTCGGACAAAATCTGCGCTTCCAGTATGCGAGTATCTGTGCAGAATGGCCAACGGACGGCTCTTATGCGTACCTTGGATATTCTCGCTTTCGATATCTGTTGTATTGCGAACACAGCTTCATGATTCTTGTGCAGTACTACGTCAACTTCCGTTGGTCGCTTCACCGTGCGTGTGCAATACGTGTTTGTCTGCATATCCTGCGATTCAAACCATTAGCCAGGCTGGCTTTGGAATTGCTCCAAGTGCATCTACAGACGAGGCGCTGCTTGATTAGATGCACCTTAACAGGCGTCTTCATGCTGTCAGTTTCAGCGATATCTCTGGGGCATCAAAAGACGCCTACTAAACTGTCTGTTGTAGCGTATATCCACGGAGACTGTAGCCCTGACGCAGTCAGGAATATATTTTGTCACCAGCTCACTAACCTGCGCATTGCGCAGCACACTAAAATGATGGCATTGTCTGATTGTCGCGAGAAGGCGTTCAATAAAGCACAATCTTTATTGTCCAAATCGCCAGTCCCATACAACGCNGGCTTTTGAACGTACCTCCCCCCGCGTTGAGGGATTCGGCCGAGCGTTCGAAAACTCGCACCTCCGACCTGACAGTCCACATGATGACTTGACAGGTTAAGTACTGACGAACGTCACTTAGGCAACCCACACTCTCACCACACTCGTTGAACAGACAACGGTGAACTTTCATTGCAGCTCACTACTGATAGCGGTCTGTTTCCGGCAATCACTGATTCTTGGTATTCTAGACTTCGTTTCACTACGTGGCGACCTGTGTCGCCAAATCAATCATGGACACGTTGACCACACAGCCGCCAGCTATCGGTCATATGGTTGTTTCCAAAACTGTGAATTAGTCTGGAGCACCTGTGTCAATTCTGATCGTGCACTGGGTTGTGCCAGATTCTCTCTGTACTCTTATTTGGGGGCACTTTGTCGTCAAACACCTTGGGAAACTGTTCAGTTACTGGTCATTGATTGGCGTACACACCCCGAGGGGGCTGCGTGTGCAATAGGAGCCCCCAGTGGAGGTTTCTCCACACAGGAACGATATCCAATTTTTCTCTGGTGTCTCAGCGTGTCACTCAAGAACTTGAGAAGATACGTCCCGCAATTCACCAGACATTACCAAGCAAGCCAATTCCTCCATCTGCGTCCACAAACGAATCATGCTGGCATCGCGATTTCTCTGACAAGTTGGGGAGGTGTCCTGTCTTCAGTATGTTCTAAATGTCATGTTAATTCGATTTGAACATTCAGTGTTTGGTTTCACTCGTGTATGTTTGTGACTGAAATCCTTCTCTTCTTCTTGCTATCTATTCCCTTATAGCCAACTTACCCGTGCGTTTGTCTTCAGCTTGCACAAAGTGCTAAACCAATCAACGTCGTACGATTAACGTTTTCTTTGCCTCCATTATGGTGCCAAGATGTCTGATAACGTTATACTTATTCGTCAGGTCGCATCTGTCACGGTTTCTTTATAATAGCTGTTACGGTTTGGAGACTATGTCCGAGCAACGGGAACCGTAACTGGAGGCCGCGTTAGGTAGCGTAGTGTTGAAGTAACTACCTCTGAGGACCCATTTCTCATCAACTCCACAGTTGCATCAAGCTCGGTGGTTTTATCTGCTCCTATAAAACCTTCAGTTCGAGACTGTGTACGTGAATCTACTCTGGACACTGTTCTCGTACGTAGATCACACTGAATTATATAACCACCTCGTAGATTTGACACTAGAAACAGGATACGTCGTTGCTCTCCTCTTTTCCCTATTCTGGTTTAAATTTGCCGCAGGCGAAGACTTGGAAGGACGATCTGCGGCTGTTGTGGTAAATAGCCCACTACTGATTTTGGAATTGGTTCTCACAATGGGGCAGCCGATTGTCTGATCACATCTACAATGGATGCTCACCGTTAAACAGCCATAAAGTATCCAGATGGTAGTGCCCATATAGTTATCTTTTGAACACAGACCATCGGCTCACTTCTCCAGGTCGCCGATGCATACCACATCTGATGGCTATGCCTACCCCTTCCTGGAAGACAGGAACGCCCTGCCGAATTACGGTTCATTTTCATGTCTTTCATCCATCGGACCCGAATCATACGTCGACCACCAAGATGCTGTTTCTAACCCAACTGAACACTCACAAAGAAGGCGGCGTGGCGGGCGATGAGTTTGCACTCGCGTGACATGTCCAGCGGAATGAGTGAGACGAAGTTGTTGTGCTCAGTGGTTCACTGAGCCTCCCCCGTTCCGGAGCTATGCGGCGAAACTCGTCAATGTTGATACAACATTTCTGCCACACTGTTAACGCTTTGGAGATGCCGATGATCGAAAACGCAGTATGTGGAAATTCTTCACAGGAATGAGTCAGGCTTCTTAACTGTACGGTATGACTGCTCCTACAGTAGTTCTGTGTACCCGTTCTTTCACAGAAGGGCATATCCTGCAGATGCAACAGATGACGTGTGAGCCATTAACATCCGGTTTGTTCGAATCAGTGGAAGGTCCATAAGAATTAGCAGATTTGTTACGGCCTATCGAATTTGACCCATTTGATTCACAATAAGAGCTAATCGCATTCAGTACTCCTGAAACAGCGGGTAAGGCTTAGGCTGGCGATGATACGAGATTGCGCTTGGACGATACACTGTCAACATGGATGGTAATTTCTGATAGCAATATAATGAGCAGGCACGATGAATAGCTGGAAGACGAGGAGAAAAGTCAGAAAAACCTACACCTCTATTACAGTCTTTGACCTCAAGTTTGTTTTAGAGTGAGGTGGCGTAACCAACTATCTCAGATAAATGTATCCAACACTTATACACTATCGTAGATCGCCAGTCTGAACTTTTACTTCAACATTTGAGGAGCATAAAAAGAATTAGAGGTTCCTGTGACATTCACCGGTTCAATTGGTTGTTCGATTGTAGAAATCGTGTGTCCAACCCATGTAACGCAGTCATGAAGATGTGACGGAGAAGCTGTGTAATTATGTCATTTGGTAGGAACGCTGTATATGCACAGTATTGAGATTATACATCGAATAATCACACTGCAATACCTGGTGTCCGTACGCCTCTGGATCGACGACATCTCAGCACTACATACGATCGCCTCTGTCCAGTAAAAGTGCAGCGCCTAATGTGCTGGTTTTCATTACACTTGTTAGGACCACTGAGTGCAGATGTCAGCTGCATATTACATGCCACATACTCAATAAACCCGTGAAGAAATGCCCCCCACAGAATATGCCGAGAACAGTTAGGAATACAGGCGGTGCTCGTGCATCCGACAACGCTTCACCACAAACGGGCATTGCAACTAATTTTTAGTGAGGAGTGCATGTTTATGTATTTGTACCCCATAGTCCGTTCTCCAGCTCGATTTGGGGCACTTTTGTTGTTTGGAGCGGTGGTCAGATATTTGCTTTCGACTAACTACCTTGATATTGTGTGTGCATGATGGAAGTACAATCGAATTTTGATGCGCTCTACCACAATCGTTGTGCCTTCTTTCGAAAAATTACACTTACTGGTTATATCGCTCTGCTAAGTTCGTTTTCAATTTGATTAGTACCCCTGCTTACTAACGGCACTCAAGCCCCGGCTTTCGTTTCATGTTTATGAAGTGCATACAAGTAAACTGGTTGTGATGTACTGTACCTTACCTGCTGCTATGCTAAGGTCTGTTGCGAAAGTATTGGAATGAGTTAGTCGATCGTATGCTGTGTGTGCAAGTCGGGTTGTAAACAACCTGTTGTATTGCTGGTCGATGGAATCTCACCGCGGATATTCAATGCAACTGTTGACTGTGTTTTTACAACACTGTTCACCTTACCAGTCCGGTGTTTAAGTTTGTAAATGACGGTTAAATCAACTGTGATTATTCCCTTAAGCCGACCGCCACACCACTAGGTAAAACCTGAAATTTTAGATTGATATGTAGCCAATAATGGTGAATGAATATGGGTCTATGCTGCGTACCTGTGAAACCTGCATAATAAGCTGCAGAAAATCCTGTGGATTCTGTTGATCCCACGGGTTGACTATTGTATGACAGCTAATCGACTTAGGTGGCGGGAATGTTAGCTTTGTTTCGCTGAATTATCCGTGACTTTCATCTAATTGATGGAGCGAGTTAATGAAAACTACAAATGATCTCTTTCTGATGCCGCCTTCCTATTCTTACAATCCGGTTGTAAGTATGAATAGCAAGGACATCTTAATGTTTGCCCCGAAACGTGGGCGTTTGTCAAGTTTGATTCCGCTCCCTTCTCCCATCACTTAACTAGGACATTTCTTCTTGTAATTGGTGGTATTTAATGTCCAATGTCAACCACCGATTCATTATTTTCTACGCTGTCGCCGATCGCTTGAAACTCGCTTTGCTCAGATTATTCAACTGTGCATGGGCGACAGCTGTTAACGATCAATAGTCAGCTTGAATAGAATCAATGCAGCTTGGTGGTATTCGTGTCGATTCTCGCTCAAACGACTTGGTTTTGGAGTCCCCCACTACCTTTGGGATAGAGCAACCTGACGGTACGCAGCTCACCTGTAGCCTAGTATCTCTCATAATGGCCTACGCTTTACACAATGCAAACAGTTGAATTTCTTCATTGGAATAGGTCGCTTCTTGGACGCAGAATAGGCCGTATCGTACGGGAACAAGGGTATTTTTCCCTTACATGGATGGGGTCCCATCACAACTACTGACATAATCGGGCAGGCTCTTTTGATCTCTAAATCTCGGTGGATTATTTCTTCATTCACATTCCGATGAACATGGCACAACTATTCAACGTTGTGCATTATGCGCCGATAGTTTGGTATCTTCAGCATATGAGAGAGACATCTTTGCTTGCGAAGAGCTACAATGTCGCCCGGATAATACATCTCACGCATTTCGCAACCGTCGGAGAGTGATCACAGTCCCGTTATATGGTGGGGATGAATCTTTCGGTCATGTCTGACTGTGGACCTCACTACCGCCTATGCCTACTTCTAAAATAAATCTCAGGCCTCACCTATGCTCCACTTAAGTGTACCATACAGCGATTTATGGTTTGGATGGAATACCTCTTAATGTCCTCCACTGTAATTGGTCTGTTGTACAGATGCGCGAAATGTTGGGTTCTTTTACATATTTGTTTGCAGTGGGTATAGGAAAACTAATAAACACATATATTGTACAGTTGATTATCGTGATTGTCGAATAGAATCAGATGTCTTTCTCGATGATATTTACTTTGATAGGTTAGCGGTTTCGATTCAGACCGATGTGTAACGGCCTTCTAGTTCCTTCATATTCATCAGTTGCTTGTGACATTTCGTGTCCCTCGTCCTGTAACAGTGACTGAGTTGACTGGATTATTTTCGTTTGCTAGCCGCACAACCATCCGATCAGGTTGTAGGCCGAGCATGTATGTGCGGTAATCGACGGGTACTATCTTGTTTTTAACATCGGCATCAACCATATAATTCGTTTCTGATCGGTTAACTACACAAAATGGACTGTGAATGTTGATTGTATTGTTTGAAACACAGTTCCCTCTGTCCACTTCATCAGGGCAGTAAAAAGACGTACATTGCGAGATACAAGCATTTCGTTTATTCTCATCAGTCGGTTACATAAAACATTCGGATATATAGGTTAAGCGCGTAACGTCAAAACAATGAAATGAACGAACTTCACTTGGTTGCAATCAGGTTTCACTGCCACGACAACGAAATTGATTGCATCAGTACCTTTTGCCAACAAAGAGCCGGTGCGTGCCGCTTGATCAACATTGCCTCGGAGAACGCCAACAATCTAGGGTCGCGATTGCGAAAAAGGTACTGACGCTGTGAATTTCGTTGCTGTGACAGTGAAACTTGATTGCAACTAAGCGAAGTTCGTTCATTTCATTGTTTTGGTGCTACGCGCTTAACCTCTACAACGGAATGTTTTATGTAACCGACTGATGTATATGTATGCGTATATATGTGTATATACATATATGTGCTGTCGGGTTACCCGCATCTCAGTCTTGGGTTGTAGCTCGTTTGTGGTTTTTGCTACCTGACGATGTTCAGTTCATATGTTGCACAACAGTGAACACAGTATAGGAATTGGAGCGGTAACCTTTTCACCGTTTTCTTTAAATTTGTCATGTGATACACAGCAGGCACGTTCCTAGGTTTTCCAGTAATTTTTTCATCATACGATTGTACATTACGCTTTCTTTATCAGTCATGTGATCGTTTTCGTTCCGTGTCTCTTACGTTATATGACGTATGGACGTACTTCATCGTTTACACTCCAAACATGTGCATTGTAGTTTTTTAAAAAAGCTGTTGAAATTTTTTACCGGCTAGGGCATGCTTTTTGTCAGTGTTATGTCCAACTCAGGTGCAGATCTGTTCTTCACTGTGAGCATATGTGTTACTCCATTTTGAAGTGTTGGTGTTATTTTGAATATCTTGATTGCCCTTACTGTCTCTGCCAAAGCATCTAATATTTCGTAGTAAGCAAATGCGTTCTCTACGTCTGGTACCGTCTCTGTATGTACTAAACATCTAGAGATAACAGGCCACATATTGGATCTGACCGTCGTCCCTGATATTGTGCGTGTGATACCTAATCAGCAGTTCAGTGCTAAGTAGGTTTGCCTCGTTAAAGCCTGGCGAAGTTGCAAATGACACCGTTGTTGTTATGTGCGAATCTTCAAACATGCTCTCTCCGATTGATGTGACGTTTATCATTCAGGAGCAAGCGGCTGTATTTTCTCCGTTTTGGTTGCGGTGTATCATGGTCTTCCTCTTTCGTCTCACCTCACTTGTGTCTCACTTCCTGTACTCACAATTCTTGTAAAGACGGCCGTCTTCGACAGTAATACGTCAGTGGTCGATACTGGTGTTCCTCTGTTGCATAATCAGGAAGACGACCTTAGTTTGGGATTATATTGGGATGATATAGCAATTCGTTCGCAAAGATCTGTTCAACTTTGCCCCCAAACTGTTGTGTAAATCGATGTCACTCAGTATTGTTCTATTTGCATGTCACATTCTATTTGAAACCTGACTCGGTTTGATTCGTCCGTCATTTTAGCAAACGCGAAAAATTTCTCGAGTACCTTACAAGGTTTTGGATGCACCCGAATTGCAGGACGATTTTTACCTGAACTTAGTGGACTGGTCATCACAAAACGTGCTCGCTGTTGGTCTTGGAACTTGCGTATACCTGTGGAATGCGTTTACAAGTCAGGTAAGCCAACTGGGGCGTCCTCTATCTCAGTGTCAATTTTGATGTACACGTCAAACTGTTCATTGAAGTCGGTGATGGTTTACTACACATGTTTGTTATGGATATGTTTTATGCTACAGATATAGCAACATTAGCAGGTGTTTTTCTATCCGCTTACGGAACTGGACATCAGTTGGACAAACCGGTTTTCAATCGTATCATGTTGAAACTTGTCCGTAGCTAACTACGAGTCATTCAGCAGTAGTGATCTCGTGTAGTCGCCAAGCAGCTGTCAGTGCGATTCTCGGTTGACAGCGAGTGTTGGAAATTTCGCTTCCAAAGGGCGTAGAAATTCTCACTGCCAGAACTCACAACCCGGCTTGAATTAGCTGCTGCATGTTCCCAGTTATGGTCGTTTTGACAGTAGTCCACGAATTTACAGACTGGTTTACTAGTACACTCGTATGAATGGAAAAATTAGGGAGAGAAGAGACAGGTAAACAGCGAAACATCTTGGAAAGGGTCAGTCACCTTGAGGACACAGGCTCACCATTGATTGACGCACTGCCACGTCCGAAGGCGTTTCCGACCTGCAGTGTGGATGGTCGATAGCTCCCAGACCATACAGACGGCACGTACCGAAATTGCTCAGCGTAACGGTCAGGACCTTCATGGCTTGTGACCACGTCATCGCTTGGTTCTATTGCGGTTTAACTGACGACCTTCTGCGAGCCAATCGTGAATACAGATTGACCACACAGCCATCAGCCGCTAATTGCGTGATTGTTTCCAAGACTGTGAGTTAATCTGGAACGTCGGCGTGAATTGCGATTATACCCTGATATTTTCCAAGCTCTCTCCGCGCCTTGTTTTGAAAGCACTTCATAGTCAAACAAATTGACATGTATGAACCAACGGGGACACAAGCGTTCTATACCTACTAGAACGAATTTGTCTCTAGTCTAGAACGCCGCCCACTCGGTGACATCGGGACACATTAGGAGCTTATACAGCGTGCGGTGCATATGTAATTTATGTGTTATTAATGGCATAATTAAGTTCGTTTGGAACTCCGGAAGCATTTAAGAGGAAATTGCGAGACCTGGTGGACACAACGCACTATCGAGATAGAAGAGACCACTATTGCTGGGAGCTCTTGACTGCCTTTCCATCTCATCCGAACGACAGGTAGTAAAAAAACAGGTGCGAGTGAGTTAATCTGCGAAACCGATGGTGTGTCTATGCGTAAGCTGCAAAATTTGACATCTCGGCTTTCGACACAATACCTTTGGCTCGGTAAATTGGACGAGCAGAAGAGACTAAGCCAACAGCTTGGCGCGGATCGACAAGGTGTGCTCTAATTGCATGGACAGCCGTCTTAGTGACTCCGTTATTGATCCAGGCTGGATGATACTCACAGATACGCTCCGACAATTGCCTGGTTGTGCGACCCATATCAGTTTCCAACGCGGACAAGTAAACTGAGGTATATCGCAGAGGCAGACTTCTTATCCGTTAAATGTAAACACAACGCTGGAGTAAAGTTGGAACACACATTCGTAATGTTAGTCCCTACATACGACATTTGAATATACCGGGGTTAAACTAGTCTGTAACGCTATTTGATGCGATCCCAGTTACTTGAATGGATATTACGTCATTTTTGTAAATATTAATCTGTTCCCGATTTGCACCACTTTAGAGGTGGGGGATATTGGTTGACGTTTTTCCTACTGTCTTTTCTGAACACCTAAACGCTTTGTACATTTCAAGTGTAGTTTTGGTCGATTTGACAGCAACTTTTCTACAGCACTCGGTTCACGAAATATTATTTTCCGTACCTAAGTATATTGTCATCTTGCTCTGACATTTGTGAATATCCTACAACTTTTTTCCGATAGCAGACAGTTGCCATCGGACAACTCAGATCGTGCACTTATTACACTTCCTCCTTTCGTTTGCGTCAAAACTTTCCATCGTCATTTAACTCGTTATTCTGACAGAAAATTAAAGCAACTACGGCAGGCTGGCTTATTTCTTCATCTTGACTTTTCTGTTCACTATGACCAATTGACTGATAGTTTAAACTTTCGTTTTGACGTACATTGTCTCTGGGACCCACTTTTCATACGTACCCATAGAATTCCTCTCTCCAATTTTATGAAAATTTGTCAAATGGAAGAAAGTGTGTCTCAAGCAAAAAGCTATGCATTCATGAAATCGTTTTCATCTGCAATCAGAAATGATCTAAGTCGCCTTATTGCTGTATATACTCAGAAAATGTTCGGTAACATAAGCTGTCGGGAACGCTTAGAAGCCATAAATCAACACAGTGATACCAACCGTTCCAAACGGAATTCCTTCTACTTTATTAGGAAGTCTGACCGTAATTGTGAAAGTTTACAGTACTTTCCCTCATCCACTATGCAAATCGCTTTCTTCAACCGACCCTTCCTTAATAAGCACACAACTGCATATAAAGAAATGGTGCTACTTCAAACTAGCAAGGCAGGTGGGCCAGATGTACTGTCGCCAGTTATGTTCAAGGAATGTGCGGAAATATTGAGTCTTTTACCGATATATTCATGGATTGTAGCACCATAAAATTGTTAAGTGTTGGAGCACTGGTAGCGTCAAATTTCTACCGATTACATGCACATCGGTGCCGTTAAAAGTTTTGGAAGGCTCCTTGAACGCTTTATACTACATAATAACCACATTGGTCCACATCAGTTTGCATCTTGTCACTCTCGGTCCATTGTTGACGCATTACCTTGTTTTGCCCACTTAGTTCTTTTATTCCTAACTGGCAGATACAAAGCGGTCTGTTTCCGTTTTCACGATGGCCCTCAACTGCATCAGTAGGGAGATTCCGTTTTGTCTTCTCAAGGCGCATGATATTCAGTCGTTTTCCAAAATTTCAACTGGTTATTTTTAGAGTCGCCTCCAAGCTCAGATGATCCGTAATTTTCCCCACTGATCAGGATTTCAAGTGTTTATCAAGGCGAAGCTCTGTCCCCATTTTCCTGTTGTGTTTATGTCAGCTTCGTGTTCATTTGAAAGGATTTGGTTGTGCATCCAGCGTTCAGAAATATCCTCTTTCCTCGCTGTACGGAATGGCCTTGCCGAACTGACTAGTTGGTCTGATTACATGCTGTCTGTCGATCGACACGTTCAAACGGTGCTCAACTTCCTTTTAAAGGACAAACCTGCCACCAGCTTATCAATACTTGCTCTCAAATGCATGTGAAAAGCAAGTTTCTCGCGATGTCCCAATCTATTAAGTATTTGGGTATCGCGTTGAACCGCAATCTAACGTGATTTCTTAATGTTATAGTTTTTACCAAATTGAGAGACTCATTCAAACTTCACGTTTAAGGTCGTTTTTAACTACTTATCCTCATCTTCTGCTTCGTGAATGCACGCGTACTCCTTGGTTAGTTTTCGTGGAATTATAACTTAGGATTTCTTATATGTAGGCACCCAACTGTTGTGGCTCTCCTCGTTGTGGTCTCACTGAGCCTGTCTTCGTTCAACATTTTAAGGAATACAGTTCGTTTCCCCCAAAATGTCCGACTCTGATCGTCCTTCTCATCCCCAATCCTATAATTGTGTATCCGCATTCCCAGCCCATTCCCAATTAAAATCAGAACATGGAGTTCATATGTTAATCCCTACTTAACATATTTTCTAAAATAATCTAACATTCTTCCGAGTGAATTGACCGCGAGTTTGAATTAGTAGTTTCATTAATTATTCTGTATGTGAGTGTGTGAATGCTGAATATTCGCCCCCCAAGGTGCGTGAGGTAGCTTCCTGGCTTGACTTGACCGTGCTCTTTTAACCAGTTTAGAATTATACGTATCACCTACCATGTTAACCCATGTTTTCGTTTGCCGATAAGTATTCAAGGTCTTGATTTTCATAGGTTTACGTTCTTGCACATCTGATCACAAGTAAGTTACCAGCTGGAGTTAGTGTGACCGTTCTGTCTCCCTTCGAGATTGTCGGTTAACATAGATGTTACCCATGAGCGATCATGGCTGAACTTTCATATTTGACAGTTCAGTCGCCCAATATGACATCATTAGCGTAGTAGCGAACACGTTCACATCACAAACACGGGATCCGGCATTTGGTCTCCCTACCACATAAGAATGAACCCTTCTAGTAAGACCCAAACTACATGCGAAACTCGCCTTCTCTGGAGAGTCTGTTTGGATAAACGTCTAAATTTAAGAGCTGCGGTCAAATGTAAGTGGGCTACAACTTATGACAGTCGGTGCCTCTGCCTACTCATTAGAATCGGTTCACTATCATTTATTTCCTTTGTGTCCTGGTTTGAAACCTGTATTTGTTGTGAGTAGTCGTTTGGCCCCGTTTTATCTTCGCAAAGCTTTTGTATTCTGTCGCCCGAAAAAGCGTGTTCTATTCCATCGCGAATGAGTGGTTTCTGTTAGCTCCTTCAATTCCGTTGTGACTACGCTACCTACGTATTACTGCTTATTCACTGTTGTCGAACTGTTGCATGATATAGGCAGGTTAAACGCCTTCTACGAATGTCGTTGGTTGTCGTACCCAATTCATTACTCTGCATACGGTCACCGGAGTCTCGTTATCTCCTTTGTGGAACTTATCGATCTTATTGGTGGTTATTATTCGGAGGAGGCTAAAGAGCACCATCCACCCTTTGGCACAACAGCACGTTTGTCAGGCATCTGGCTGAACAGTGCGTTCCAAAGAATACGACGTTTTCTTCCTGGTCGTTGGAAGTGGTGGTGTTTTTGGAAGCTCGGGTTGACGGCTTAGGTATTCGGTTAGTCGCAAATTAAATGGCAAGTTCAACGAGTAACTAAGTCCCTAAACGTTTTCTTCTTTCAACCTTGTTAATGCGACTTCGCGTTTTTGTGAACGGTTGACTAGTCGTCCAATCAGCCCGTGTTGCTATGGCATGATCGTGCAGTCCCTGTTCTCCCCTTAAAAGTGACCCCTTACTCACCAGTGAACAATGTTTTTGTCAACAACGAATCTGACACGCTGCCAACACACCGAATGGCATTTTTGTTGGGTTTTCTGTTACCAGTTCACATGACCAGTTCGTGTTGGTTCACGGAATATCCGGTGAATATTTCCATTGGATTTAGAAACGTTTTTGGTGAGCGGTCTGATAATTGGCTATAGCTATCTACTAGTTTACTAATGAAATGACGCAGTAAACTTGTAAGGTGACCCATCGGGCCAACTGTTCTTACCGGTCACATGCAAGAATTGGTTGTTAACCTTCGGCTCAAGTTGTAAGTAAACCACATCGTCACTGTGTGCAGCTGCTATAATTGAATTTCTTTTTACTTCCTTTTCTCGCTACTACACCGTTGTGCACAAACTGGGGGTGTTGCCTGAGAAATGGAAATCTTTAAGCCGATGGTTCGCATTGCTTGGCCTGATGTGTCCCGTCCACCCGCGGTACTAGAAGGAATGTTGATGTAAGGCTAGCGTGTCCGCATATTCTTCGTCTGAGCCGTTACGAATAAGATCGCATCGGAACTCGTCTCCTTAGGATTAACCAAAACATGAGTCAGTTAGAGATTAATTAATCAGCGCTCGTGCACATTGGGCCCATAACGTCTCCAGGGCCACAGTGTAACTCGAAGGGCGTGCTTATCCTTCTAGCTCATGGCCATATGTTAAGTCGAATTTTATTGGATGTACGTAGTTTATTTGTTTATTTGTTTCAAACTGTGTAACTGTTTTTCCTCACTGTAGGTCACCCGCTTGTGTGATGTTTCCGGTGAAAGTGATGTCATTTCGTCAGTTGCATGGTCCAAGAAGGTAAGTGGTCAAAATACATCCGTGATCAACACCACCCGTTTTGCGGTTTTGGGTAGCAACTTCGGCTCTTACTTTGCTTTGGGGAGTTGTGGCTCCTAAAATCAGTCATTTGCCTATACGAACTAAACCTGGACTCATCCTGCCTTGGACACCCAACTTTCATATTCGTTTCACCGTTACGTATAGGGAACACGAGAAGAACTGTCCGCCGTTACCCATCTAAGTTACATACTCTGTGGGCAAAGGTGCATACCGATCCGCGTTTTATTCTAGTATCTTTCCACCGGTCGTGCGCTGTAATGCTAGTTTCCCTGCGGCTTAGTTCAGTTGCGACGTTCATTTAATTTCAGGACCATTCGTTTATGTATACTATGATGCATGGTTTTATTTTTTCTTTTATGTTGCACAAAACGGATGATGTTTACTCTCGTGTTCTTTTGGTAACTCGTTCCTTTTGTAGGGTGGACATCTTGCAATCGGAACATATCGAGGTCACGTCCAGATTTGGGATGTGACTAAAGGTTCCTGTCTTCGTTCTCTCAACGGGCACATCGCGAGAGTTGGTGCCTTGGCATGGAATGCAGACTTACTGGCCTCGGGAAGTCGTGATCGCTACATTCTTTTGCGCGACACGCGGGCCTCATCTAATTCTGGGGGTGGTTCTTCTAATCCGCTACCTTCCACTTATCCTACATCTTCATCTAATGTGTCTATTCCAACGACCGATCTTAGCGACCGAGCCGTTGTGATAGATCATGCTTTTTCGGAATCCCCACCTGTTCAGACTCATGTAACTGAGATGGACGTTAGTTCGGACGACTTTCTTGCGAATGACCAGTCGAGTCCTATGATTGTTGACACATCCAGCAATCCGGCTCATAACACTGATGTACCTCTGGATTCCACAGAAACCCATGTTCACGATATTGAACCTGGCCTGGCTCAACTTCTTGGTCTCGGGTCACGATGGAACGGATCTTCTGCGTTACACAGTACTGCAAATGCATCGGCGCTGCAAACTGTCGAGAATGGTGCTGATCGGACTGTATCTGGTGCAGTCCGTGTTCTAAAAGACCACCGGCAAGAAGTGAGCAAGTCTTTTTTATTATTCTACCGTAAATTACGGTACTTAAAACTTGGGCTCTGTGTGTAGCGGATGAGCAAATGTTCAGACCCATGGATGATGGCCTTGGGCGGTGTGGTCTGTGAATCTCGTTGGTGGCATTCCTTTCCAGTTAAACTTTTCTTCTCTCCTCCTTATTCTCTTCTAAACCGTTCGTTTTGCACCCTCGTTCGATTTTCTGATCCGTTAGCGCACAGTTCTATGGTTAATTGCTGAGAATATCACCCACTGCCGCACTCTAATCGCAACCCACGTCTGTTTTTTGTCCCCGCCCTCATCCGCGTAGTTAACTGTATCGTATATTCTTCCCGTGTTTTCCAATCTTGTTCATGTTGGGATTTGATTACTATCATGTGAAAGTGTATTATGAAAAAATGTGATGCTTTTCATCTCTGACTTTGGCAAAAGCGCTTTAAGTTAAGTCCTTTTCAGGGTTGCTTTCAGTATTTCGACGTAGAAAGTGGGCGTATTTTTCCCAGCACTCGGGTGCCTGCTACTGTGAGCAAACGTATATAGCCAAAACTGATAGATGGCTTCAAACAAGAACAAGTGAGCGCATTTCAAAATGGCCTGCAAACGGTACGTCTTGGGCAACCACGCAAATCGATTATCATTCCTACAAAGTTTCTTTATCGATCACTAGATATCCATAAGAGTCTGGTCACCGCATGGACTCAAATTCAGTGTTCGATGTGATTGGACAAAGCGGAACTTATCGATCACTCAATTTCATGGAAGTCAGCGATTGCCGTTATCAACCGCAGTTCTGTGCGCAAAAGCAGCTGACTGTGACGCCAAATCCGTCACGGTTTGAACACCCACACAGGAACTACACGTTTATTCTTTGGTTCACAATGTTTCACATGAATATTTTGTAATGTTCATTTCACACGCTTTGCCACCGATGCGGGCGTGAGAAATATATCTTCCTCGCGAAATACTTGTTTTTACACAACGTTGTAATAGCTGAGCGGTACAAAATGTTCCACGTCGACATTGTTGATTTCACGCTACCATAATCCGAGCCGTTACAAGTGAGCATTCTCCAACTGGTCGATGCTCAGTTTGACTTTGTTTATTCATTGGCCACCCTACTTCACTGTTTATCTAACGGTTGCCATATCTATTAACAAAACGAACCACATTTATCGAAAACATCCATCTCTGTGCGCGGAACCATCGATGCCTCACGACAAACCGGTCGCCTAAAGCACAATCTGAAAATCGCGTGCTAATCAGCGTCACATATTTACACCTTTACAACTTTTTCGCTATATTGTTACACTCGTGTTCATATACTTCTGTGTGGAAGTAATTGGCTTATGGATTTTCCGCTTAGGTTTGTGGCTTAAAGTGGTCACCTGACAGCCAGTACTTGGCATCTGGCGGAAACGACAACCGCTTGCTTGTCTGGAGCCAGCATGTTCCATCTACTGGCGGCCCCGTGCTCACCTACGAGGAACACGTGGCCGCTGTGAAGGCTATCGCATGGTCCCCTCATCAGCACGGTTTGCTGGCCAGTGGTGGTGGAACGGCTGATCGGTGTATTCGTTTTTGGAATACATTGACCGGTCAAGCTTTACGAAGTGTGGACACTGGTAGTCAGGTAGGCCCCTATTATTTTCTTTGGTTAATCAATTGGCGAGCGTGTTTGATGGAACTAGTCTCGTTTAGTCCAAGCTGACTCGAACGACATCGTCTCTGATTGTGTTTATCTGTGCTTTCGATTACTGCAATAATTTCTCCTGACATCCAAATTAATACTAGCGGGCACGTCTGTCTACGTGTTACCTCGTAACAAGTGGTTTGGTGAGTTGACATTTTATTGCTCCATAACTGTCCGCTTGCCTTGTTACCATTCCGAACCTAAAATCTATAACAGACAGGATTTCTTGTAGCGTTTCTACATGGTGATTTTCTCATGCAGGTTACCGCTCTCTACAAGGTTTAAGTTCTAACAAAAATCGCAGTGGCTCAGTCTGTCTTCACTGTGCTCGCTTGCTTGTATGCGTATGACACTATGTCACCCTCGACCGCGATTCGATGAATTCCAGCGTGTCGATTACTACCTTCATAAGTAATAATCCATCATACGTTAGCTCAGAAGCTGACGGAACAGCTTCCGTTTGGCTCACACCTGGCTCGTAACTTTCACTTTAGTGCGTTCTCTTACGGTTTACTTTAAGCCTCCCAACATACTAGTAGGTAGCTTGACTTAAGATGTTGACTACAAAGTTCGAACTTGGAAACACCCTTCGTTAACTACTTACTATTTCGAACTTGTTGAATTTATCACTATGTTACATTACGTTATTTCCCTACACACAGTTCGATTTTTCCGGGCCTTTCGGTGCTGGGACTTGGGTTGCCATTGGCCACACAATATTGACAAAGAAATTTTTTGATGAGGCAGCTAATGTAAACAAATCTACGATCATAGGTTAGACCTCGAATATAGGGGAGAATGTTGATAATTGCACACCTGGTCCTTTATGTTAAATTGCAATAATCACCGGCTTAGCGTGTCAGCTGATGATTTCTCAGTTGTTATCGCCAAGTTTACCCTTGGTAACTGCAAACGCATGTTGTATTGACTAGACCTCGTCGTCTGACATCAGAATGTCCGCCGATTGGTCAGAATATGGACGAAGGGTTTGTAACTAAGTCGTATTTAGGCTTGGAACAACCGGTGGATGGTATCTCTTACGACGATCTGTTTTATGTGGCCAACTCCAATTCGTTCGCTCTTTATCCTGATGAACACATTGCTTATGGCTGCGTTCCGACCTCCACGAAAGTTTTGTTCTTCTTGGCCTAGGTTCTTAATTTTTTTTAACACATCAGTTTGCCCCAGAAAAATTTCTCACGTGTCTCCGATTTTGAAATCAGTGCATTGTTGCGCTGAGCCCAATTACCCCGACAATGTTATTCTTGGTTGCTGTTGTGTTTCGCTCCGATCCATCTGTATCAGGTGTGCAATATTGCCTGGTCCATACACAGCAATGAGCTGGTCAGCACTCACGGTTATTCTCAGAACCAGATACTCGTGTGGCGTTATCCCAGTCTGACGCAACTCGTTAAACTTACTGGCCACTCGTACCGTGTGTTGTATTTGGCTATCAGCCCCGATGGGGAAAATATTGTTACCGGGGCAGGAGATGAGACGCTGCGTTTTTGGAACATCTTCACCCGAGCAAAGGCGCCCAAAGTGAGTTTTCAGCACCTCGTTCGTACATTGGTTTCCTTTCGGCTGATTCTCCAACCTTCCGCCACATGGCACTTGGAGAAGCTGAATGGCTTCCGTCGTATTCGCGAAGTTTTAGCCACATGAAACCTATAACACTTTTCAAAGATTGAGGTTATTTACGATAGTAATTGTGGTCCTCATCAACTTGAGTGGGAAAACACTGTAGCGAGTGAACTAAGCTTATTTTGCTTATCGTCAGTTTTCCAGTACGATATGCTAAACGAACAGTGACCCAATCCATTCTTCCATTTCTAAACAAGAACTTTGTATCACAAACTTGAGTGACAACATCGTTAATCGTTGGCTTGTTCAGACAAGTAGAAAGTCTAAATCCAAAGGATATTGTTATATTCTGTTGGTGCTGTACCTAGACATTGATGTTGCGTCAAAGTGACGAGGTATTCAGTGATCGTCTGCCTGTTAACTAATTTGGTAATTGCAGGTTGTCGCGGCATCCTGTGTACCGCTTTTGTCCTATCCTATTACCATTTTCTTGACAGCTCATTCGGGTTTGGTGGGGCCTTCTGATCTCGCGTCCGATTCGTAATTGCACAATTAATAACGCAGTTGTCTGACGGTGCCTCCGCTGTATTTCCTTAACTGCATACTCATTATTGAGCCTCCTAGAGGATAGATAGCTTGCTGTTAATCCCTAGAGGTGTCTACGAATCGTCGAATTTGGACACCAGTCTGCGACAGTCTGATCGTTTAAGTTTATTTTAGAAAAATAATGTGGAATTTAGATGTTGCAATCCATTACTACTGTTGTCTAATAGGTAGCCTCGTTGGTGAGTAGTATACTATTCAATTTGGGAATACATTTGGAAAATAGGTGACAAGTGTCAATGCCGACTATTGGAATTGTGTGTACGCGCTATGTGGGACGTGCCACCAGGACGAAGGCCAATGTATTACTGCCCAATGTGTGTGAATACACGTCAGCCGTGTAAATGATTGTACGCGTTCGTGGTCCTATGTTTTAGCATAACCTGTACATCGTTTCTTGTTGATGAATGACTTCGTATACCAAGCGTATTTTGCGGTCACAATACGAATTGTTGATTTTATGGGTGTCGTGTCTTTGATTTTCTCTTGTGAACCGTGTCTTACTCCTCGTGCTTTCCTGTTTTTATTAATTTCAGCTTCCTCCATCACCCTTGAATTTATTCAACGGAATTCGGTAAATCTCCGTCGTCGTCTTTCAATTCCCACACCTTCTATCTTCTGGTCGATGACTTCTTATGTATACAACTTCATTTGACGATTATTATTTCCGCTCGTCTCATGATAATATGATATCCTTCTCTTATTTGGCGCACATCGATAGTCATTTGGTAGTCGCTATGTACATAACACGTATTGTATGCTTTCATCCTGTGTGTCTAGGCTCATCACTATCTTGTTATTCTCACTGCATTCATCACGTGACTGTTGCAAGTCTTCTTTGCAGTTACCTACCACACAGTATCTATCAAACACTCAAATGAGTTTATGACTAGTGGGTATTTCGAGCTGTACCGTATGTTGACACATGTGCGCATATGTATGCCTTGTCTCTTTCCCATATTTTTCGGACGCATTCCCCTGGGCAGTGCACAAATATTGTATCATCGTCATTTTATGCCTCGACGCGTTTTTTGGTATCTTCCTCTTTGCTTCTTTTTTGATATTTTCATTCCTTCACAATTGGACAGTCAGTCATCTTACTGTAAATAGTTGTCTTTCCATTCACACCTTCATCTCTGCTTTCTCGTTCCACCATGTGCGGTTTTTTTTTTCATTTCCATTTTTCGAGCCGCCCAAGTGGTTTCTCTCATACTTTCTTCTTTTCGAGGTTTTTCTTTTCGCGCTATTCGCACACAATGTGATAGTCTTACGCGCACTCCTCACCAATTCAACTGATCCAAATGAAAATATCCAAACACATTCCATCAGTTTGATTTCGTGTGACATTGCTGCACCCGAAAGGTCTCTACTTGGTTGCCGCTTTGTTCCCAATGTCCGTACATTCTAATCCACCCTTCTAGCGGTGTTTATCTGCGTTGCGCGGAACATTGTCCGTTATTAGACGGTGTCCAACAGGTGCACGGTGAGCTGTTGGTCACTTACTGCCAGTTTGGTTTGGGCTCAACGGCTTTGAGAACAAACCTCACCTATTTCGAACACCCTCCATCACGTCTGAACAGTTCGCGCTGCCCTGTTTGTTCATTAGTTGTTCTCCGGAATCGTTAGGATACTGCAACCTGAATGTTTGCAACACCCGATCGTCTAATTTTTAGGTCCAGTCTCCAATCGCGCATCAGGGTATTCTCACGGAACGATTGAAGTGCTTTTTGGAGTGCAGTGGACTAGTTCCAATGTATTCTATTTAGTTCTCTAGCTTTCTTGTACTACCACCGTCACTTTGCTAAACTAGTCCGTGTTGAGATCAATCCGTATGTAATGCTTCAACATCCGGCTATGTTACTGTAAAGTTAGGGATAATTTTAGTTCCTTTCTAACCGCCATAGATAGTCTGTTTGAAACTGTCATCCTAGCTACTAATTTACTCAGTGGGTAACCTTCTGGAACATTGAGGTTGCGTGTCGTCTTCATTTATTCCTCGTACTTGTTGCATCAGATTGTGTATTTTCAGTTTGCTTTATAGCGCTTATGGTCATTGGCTGTTTTCGATTACCATCGATTTTCGGCAGTCGTCTTGTCGGGTTTGTGTCATCGTCTGTTGTATTGCCCCTGTGGTTGTTGTTGCCTGACTGTTATGTGATTAGGAGAGGTGGAGAAATGTTAAGCCACAGTGGAGAGTTTTGGAGGTTAGACTTAGTTCATATACCTCTGTCTATGCTGAGACAACCGATCTGAATACACTTACGTTTAGTGAATAAATGTATGTCGATGTGCATTTGAGACGGTCGCAGAGATGCAGGTAGTGCGCGCTATTTTGCTTAGCTGTCACCTTTTCTCAGGTTGAAATCACCCGGCCATAAGTGGTTGATCTGCAGGGCAGTATATGCCCACCACAGCCCTAAAGGATTTGAGGGGTCTTGCGGTAGATTTCCTCTGGTGACCGATAGTAAAGCGGTGGTCAACTATTCCGACCTAGCTAGGTTTCATCAGGTTACACACTTGTGGATAAGTATCAGAATGATAATTCAACCACTTATATGCTAGTTCTCGATCGATGGATGTGCTTCAGGGCGTATGGTCTGTTCTCCTCGACTGTAAGCCGGGGTGGGTTTTTGCTTAATCTGCAACCAAGAAGATTCGACAGAAACGTTTGCAACCAGTTCTACTTACTTGTCAACGGCCCGTGGTTTCATTTTCACGAAGTGTGGTGATGACGGGATCCATCTGAGTCAAACCAGTCTCGTTTACTTATTCCAAAGTTCGGACACCATAGTCGCAGTCATCGCACACACATTTAGATGACGGAGCTTGACTTGCCGAAATAACCGAGTTGCAGATACACGTCCGGTCGCTCCTGTTGTGTACGGTCACGGAATCGCATTTCTTGTGTGACGCACTTGTCGGATCACGTGCGTTTTTTTTACCTTAATTTGTTTGCACTCCACTCGCCCCATTATTATCGAGGCCAGAAACAATGGTAACCATAACGCGATAAGGATTTATTGGCACATGACCACGATAAATTCTATGGACGCGTTGCGCAGCCGTTTGACCGATTTTAAACCCAGGTATGATTCTTATGACTTCGACACGCGTTTGTTCACACTGCTCTCGCACGGTTGACGGACTTCTGATAAAGTCTGTCATGCAGATCAGCCTTGATGAAATTATGTCGTGGATTCGTGATCCACGTCACTGTATGGGTATCTCCTTGCTATATATATCGAGTGAAACGGTCTTTTATGCGGTTGGTATCGCTTGTTTAGAGAAGAGTCCAAGCTACCAATTCATTTCGCCCTATCTGGTGTACCTGCTTACCGTATGTAGGTGTTTTACCTAGTCCATTCATCTTGCCCGCAATCAATCTTTTGTGGGCCTCACCCATCAAATAACGGTTGTACCGCGCACGCTGTGGGTCTGTCAGCTTCTGATTGGTTGGGACTCCAGAGAATTTTTGCGCAGCTGTTATGATTACTTGGACTGTTTTTCATTCAGTGCGCATCCTCAACTGCGCTGCGGATCACCAGAACTAGACAATTTAAAATGAAGATTAAACACCCTTGTCAGTTACTTTTATGAAGGTTATTAAATCAACAAAAGAGCCGGATTGTGCGTTGTAGTAGCCTAGCCTTAGGCAGGGTCTGAGCTGGGTATATATATATATATATCTAAAATCAGCAGAGGACAGAAGGTTATACGTGAATAAATATGTATGTGTTATTGTCTGACGTGGTTCTGTACGTACAATAACAATCTGAACAGTCACGACCAGGTTCACGAGCGCACAACGGAAACGTGATAAGTCATCTAGTTGATTTGGGCAGTAAGATAGATAATGCGTTGCTATTACTCATATAAACATGTGGTACGCTGCAGTAGGAAACGGATCATAGGTAATAAAGTCGGGTACAGTTCAGCTGTCTACAGCCAATTTGGAGTGTATGGAAATCAAGTGTTGGCGTATCAAACAGCTGCAAATATGAACGGATACCGCAAACCGATGAGTCACGTTATGTTCGAGATTAAAAGTATATTGCTGCAAGAATAGGAAGTGTAAAAGTCAAGTATGAAGTTGGAATTCACAACGGTCCTCTTCACACTTGGGCTTCACGGTCGACCTCGGGCTCGTGATGTTTGTGAGACATCAGCATAGTTTAAATGTTGAAACCTTCGCAAGCACTGCAAATCGATTAGCTTGGGGTGCTGTCTATTAATTTCAATTTTCTCGATCAAAAGCGTCGGGGCGGATAAGTATTCAAACCCGCTACCCGAGGATTGTGAGTTCCTCCCCATGGTTCCAAGATTACACAGTATATCTTGGGTTGTAAATTTCGAAGGGATTATCGGGGATGAGACGACGGGCGTAATGAACGGTATTATCCGGCCGAGTGGTTGATCATCGACCAGTTCAGTCTGTTTTGTTGCTCTATATTCCTTCTGGCTGTTGGAAAACATTCTCGTCGTTGACTCACTTGACCGCATTACTGTGTTTAGGACTAACCGCCATTTTTGGTCGGCCAAGTGCGTCATCGATGCACGAATTTCACCTTCATTCAGATTGTTGCCTACTGTCAACTAATGCGTGAGATTTCTCTGGATGATTGACCTCTGGACATGACAAGCACTAGACAGACAATCTCTTCGGTATTCAAGTGAACCCACCGGAACCGTGATTATGGGCATTTTGGAGTAGTTTGCTGAAACCTTAAACTCCAAACCATTCTGTATGGTGATTTATGCGCAATCTTGCATTAGGAAGGCGGTCCGCCGGTTTCCCAGCTAATGCCGTTTAGCTGTATCATTAGTGTTGCTTTGGGAGTTATTACCGCTTTATGACAATTCTGAGAATTATTGACGAACCATTATGCGGTAACTCTAACGTTACTGTTTCGACGATCAAGTAAGGCGTGTGAACGTTTCGTCCCATCAGTGAACGCAAAAACAAGCTATTCTTGCTTGTTTGTTTCCTGCCAACTTTTTGACGGATTCACACAACTTGTGCAGCTTCATACATAGTAGTCCGACTCGAGATCGATGGTAACAGTGATGCGGAATCTGGTTGCCGCGACGTGTCTCTCGAACGACCTGAATATTCCCCTCAACCAGTGCAATCATTTTTGCCTAAGAGATGAAACAGTGTCTCAACTCACAAGGGCAAACACAGCGGAAGCATTCGAGTTTAACTGCATCGATCCACAAGTACATGATCGCACGGTTAGATTGTGAATTCCGTGGTGGAGCTTATGAACAAGAACGTGTCCGTTCTTCACTGTAGACAGCGTTTTTCGATAGGCGCCATGAAAACGCATTGTCGCCAAATCAATAAATTTTAGCGGTGACCCAATAAGTAACCCAGCCGAAGCTGTGGTTTTTCACAATGGGGTCTCCTCTAACTTATCAAATCTGCCTAACTATTCATTGGTATTACAACTTCATTGACCAACAGTGGCGTTGGTGGGTTTTAACGTGAATCGTTTAAGAAATCCCGACAGGGTGGTCGATTCCTTGAATCATTTGGCGGATTCTATGTGAGAATAGGGCGGGTGTGTACGTGAGTTCAAATGAGGAACTCTCAAGCTCCCGGCAAGGTTTTGTTGCTTAGCTGGTTTAGCATTTGCCGTGTTGATGCATGCTGTGTCTGTCGCTGGTTCAAATCCAGTAAAAGCCCTGATTTTTTCCAATAAGGTTTGTTGTAATCTGCCAAACCACTTATTTGTAATTCTAGAAAAATCCAGAGCCCCGTTCACCTACCATCAGAAAGCATCGTGTAACAAAAATATGACGGCAGGGTGCTAACCGTGGTGTTTCCGTGACACAGACACGAGTGCGCAGTGTCTTCATGCCATTTCAACCGAGTGTACAAGTAACTGAAGGCCTGTTGTCTGAAAATAGCATCGAAGGCAACCAATTTCTGGCCCAGACGTTCCGAACAATCGCGCGCAGTTGCACAGTCAGCGAACCTGAAACCTATACTAGTTGAATCTAATTGACCCAGTTATTAGGCGTTCGTGAGTGGTGCCTCCAACGCAATTCCTGCCACCCACTTCGACTGCCATCACTTGCTTTTCACGTTGGTGTGTCCACAGAAGGCGTTTTTTGTTCGCCATATCAGAAAACACGACGGAATGCAATCTTCATGAATAAAACCACCCCTCAAAAAGCTACTCAAGAACGAAATGTAACTTTTCCATCACTCGGTTGCCTCGCCGTCGTTCGGATATCAGACGGACTCGAAGAACGTTTTCGTCCACATTATAGCCGTTTGTTAGGTAGACGGCTGTTCGCATCCATTCCGGAGGACAACCCAACTGCGGATTGGCCCGGGCGTGAAAATCCCAATATAAAGTCCGGTGCGAATCAAAGGGCCTACTCAAAGTACAAGCCTGCCAATCGAGTCGGGTGAGCGAACGGACACATCACACCGCTGAAACCACAGTCAGATTAGCTGGCTGTGCGTAGGGTGGAGATGCGCACACATTTCCAGTCGGATGGCTCAACTCCGTCGGCCCAGTGTACTGGCCATCGCGGTCTACGTTCGATGACCTGACAACTGGCACACGTCTCTGTAAGCGTCCAGGAGGCAACCCTGAGTCGGGGACCGGCATGTGCCACTGAGTCCAATTGGGCAAACTAAAATTACGATATTTCCTCCCCAACGGACTGCGTTATCACGATATTTTTTCACCCAATGGTGGATAACGAAGTCTACATTCAGGAAGGAAACAGATTTACCCATTATTAAGAGGGTGATTGAAAAGTAATTGTACGGAATGGATCCATAACTGGTTGACGACGGTATAGGATCGATACGATCACTTCACTGAGGGCATGCCGAACTTGTGGACCCTGGGCTGACTAATTCGCTCACAAGCGAGAGTGGTTGAGCGTTCAGATTGGATGATTCGGCCGTGCCTAATGTGAGGTCAATTGCGCAGTGGTGAACACGGTTGCCTCATGATTGGAATGGCCGGAGTTCAAATCCCGGCCGTGGTAAGGATGTGCACTACCGACGAGCTCTAATGAGAGCGACACTCGAGTCTAGTGCTTCTTTTCGAAAGAGGCTGGCTGGAAAGTCTATCTGAATGCGAA
>QNGE01003154.1:0-30803 GCA_008508345.1 Paragonimus westermani
TATATATATATGCCGTTACGGGAACGGATATATTCATATATATGTATACATATATATACATCCATTTCCGCAACGGTCTACATATAGTTATACACATACATGTATGTATATATAAATACGCATACATATATATGTACAAGTATATATATATAACATGTATATTAATCTATAAGTATATAAATATAAATACATATCTTCATGCATTCTTATGTGCACACGTATGTACATATATGTGCATATACATACATATATATGTATGTATATACACATATCCGAACGAACCTCTGTAACGTTAAACATATGTATACATGTATATATATTTAGATACATATATACATTTGTATACGTACATGCATACATATAAGCATATATGCATATACGTATATGTACACATATACACGTGTACATATGTAGGTTGCCACCGGAATGAGGCTCAGTGGCCCTAATCGTCCATCCGCGGTAAACCGTATGCCCAATCGTTTGAGGACCCAAGAGGATGCCACTGAAATAATACTCGATGGCCCTCATCGTCTGTCCACGGAATATTGTATTGCCAGCAGGCTAAGGACTCAGGAGGCTGTCACTGGAATAAGACTCAGTGACCCTCATCGTCTGCCCACAGTGAACAATCGTACGCATGTTAACAATAGGTGAGCAGGGCTCGGGATGGAAATCAAGTTGTAGAAGGCCCCTAAGAGGGCTGTTGGACCATTCCAGCTTGTCCTGAGAAAGACAGTGGAGCCGTTCTCGTGGTTCACGTTGGCTGCTGAATTGTCTCAGTCCAGGCAAGTAAAGTCGACGTCGGATTTGTGGTAGTCAGCACACAAGCACGCTTAACACGCGCTGTTTCTTAGAGATCCCCTATAACTTCTATCTCCAACAAACTGTCGTCGATCACTCGACTTCCAAGTGCGTAATTCCTGCGCCCTGCGGAAACAACTGAGACACACGTGGTATGAATCGGAGCCGTGTGACTCAATTCATCTGACTGACACACCGCCTTGCTAGTGGATGGTATAGAGGGATTCAGGCAACTATGATCTGTAGGAGTGGAAAAGCTGGAAAACGCGTGAAGAAACGTCACACCTACGTCATTTACATCTACCAACATGGCGTGCCCCCGTAGTTTAACTGGTGAGTGGCGTCCGCCGAAATGACGTCGGTAAATTTAGGACACAGCCGTAATGAACCATTCGGATGGAAGAGTGTAAACAGTAAATACTTCTCCCCTAACAACAAGCAGTACTGTCCTTCTGCTTTAAACAGATCGCGCAATTCAACCACCTCGCTCCGAGAGTCAGCCTTACATTGCTTCTTACGTAGATTGCATAAGTCGTCTGCATGCATCTAAATTTCGAACCGACTTTTGACGTACGACTTCATTTCACGAGTGCTTTTAAAGTTTTGCATCATCTCAGACACATGCCGCTCATCTGCTAGACCGTCCAACTTGGAAGTCGTGCGACTGTTCCAGTTTGGCCTTCTCAATGCGATATGCCCCACTACGATAGTGAACTACCCAAGAAGCCTTGCAGCCGTACTCGGCAATTCTAAAAGTTAGTGTCATAAAAATTGTACCAATATATTACCGTTTGGCGGCCACCGTCCGACGAGTAAAGTGTACACATTTTTACACGACACTGCCGTACGAGCGGTCTGGCAGCAAATCTTTTTCGCTATGTTTCTCGGCCCTTGCTGCCGTTTGCGAACTACTGATGGAGAAACTGCTACACGTTTCCCGTTGAAATCTGTTGCGATCCTCCTGGTACTCCAGAAAGTTCTGACACTTCTTGAATATTCTCCAGATAACGTCCTCCTTGTTTACCGCCATGCTTATTCACCGTACGGAAATGGCTTACTTGTGGTGGATCAGTTAAACACTAACTAGGTGCCATAATGTTAGGATCAGCGGAATGCGCATTTTCATACATTTGCTTTGGGATTTTCACTTATACCATTCTACAGAAATTTGCCGTTACACTTGCCTTACGCCAGTTTTCACATTAATTTTGTGTGAAAGGAAACCGACTCTCGTGCTAGTTCATATCCCGTTTTTACCATTTGATCACTGAAATTTACGTACTATTTGTTGTATTTTGTCGTATTTAGTTGGTTCAGGATTTTTGAACATACCCCATTAGGAAAAGTTGAATATCATATAGAAATGCCCGCTAAGCCAGCCAATTTCCAGAAATTGCCGGTCGTCAAGCGATCATCCCTGCGCTAAAAGAGCATGTTTACTGTCAAGAAAGGTGTAAAATCGTTAGATTGTTCAGTCAACGCCTGTCCCACCCCTGCTATCGCAGCAGAGGTGTAGGCCGATGCTAAAACGGCAATCCCAACAGAAATCGTAGCACATCACGCAAAAGGAACAACACTGAGCACTGTTCAGTTTCCACTCCGATGTATTCGTAGAGCAGGCCAAAAAATGATGGAAGTAGAGGCTGGATTAGCGAAACTACACAGTAGAAACGAGGAGCTTGTCGAAATTTCGCACAAGTTAGATCCGCTATTGTGCATTATAAATGCCACAAGTAACATTCGCCATCAGACCACCCTTAGTCACAAAGACCTCGTAGCCGCCGGAACAGTTATTGATAGTGTAGAAACAGAATAACACAAGCAGTTACACTGTGCATGCAAAGTGGTAGTTTCTAACGTACCCGACAGAATTCCTCTGTTGTCGATGAGAAGGATTTCACTCAAAGCCCGTAAAATGGAAGAACAGGAGTGCTTCTGTTTAAGACTTCGCAGGAAAGTACAGCAGAAGCACTGTCCATTGTTGCTACAGTTCACAAGTGGACTTGTAGCGAACGAATTTGTCAGAAGACAAGAGGAAATTAGGCGTGGCACAAATTTTAAGTTCATGAAGGTGTTTTGTGACAAGACGTCACTCCAAAGGGAAATATTGCAAGCCGGAATTTCCCAAGAAAAGAACACAGTCAACAATCTTATTGATCTGACCATATATCTCGGCTGCTTTACGAGTTCTCTGAACCCGCAAGTTACAGCTGGAAACGTCGTTGCGTCGTCGGTACAGGCAAACACTGGAGAACAAACCACGTCTAGCTTTGATAACGTCAGGCGCGTTCAAGTTTCTGCAACAAAACTCACGGTTATTCCTGAAAACACATCCGCTAGTGATCAACGTCTTTCTCTGTCAACTGCAGTCTTGACTAGAAAAAGTCCTGGACCTAAGGCAACCATAGTTACACAGAACACTGAAAGAAGCAGCTTAAATGCCCCTGACAATAACGCGGCCGTGCGAGCAGGGCCATCCACTTCTTATCAGGGGAACCTCTCTCCGTCATATGCAGTAGTTGGAAATACCAACGGCAAGCTGAAAACACCTGAACAATGCCCTAAATCAACAGTAAGACCTGTAAGGTATTTACCAGAGTACAGTATTTCAGATTTGCAGTATAAGAGTGAAACAAAAGAACTTCACAAGCGTCATGAATCTGGTTTTGAAAACCACATTCTGAGAAACAACGCTTCGCATGTAAAACTGCACAATTTGTCTCCCACTGTTTCAAGGTCAACCTACTACTATACTAGGGGTCACGGTTACCATCCATTATCCAATAGCTCCGTAGTAACTCATACTCCTACCCAAAATGTGAGTGCTACTGTGAAACTGGTTCCCAGTATGTATATTCCAGCAAGCACTTCATCACTTTATTATGTCAACAAACCAGTCCTTTTTTAGTGCAACCCCCAATATTTCACCAACCGCCACCAGGTCCTCCTCCCCCAGTCCCACCCTGTTATCCCTCCATAATGGCACTCTTCCAGCACTTCCTGTCATGTAGCCAAACTTTTACGACATCCACTCGAATATGAGCAGAAATTCGATACATTCCTTAGATCAGGTCTTTCCATTTGATATCTCGTAACCCACTGCCCCATCTGTCATGAAGTTTTTAGCAGTCTATCTGCTGTATCTGACAAAAAGAATTTCGTAAGTTTATTGCTAATGAACGCAAGATTGTTGGTTAGTAAGATGCACACTTCCAAACCCTTTGTCTTTTTATCTAACCCCCATATCGTTACCGTAACTGAGACGTGGTGCCCTCCTGACACCCCAGATAGTCAGATGAGCACCGTAGAACACCACATGTTTCGTAGGGATCGTCTCACAGAACGAGGAGGAGGGTGCGTCATTTACCTGATAGAGCAATTTTCCGCAGTCACACTTGATGAGTCTATACTTCCTAAACTGGAGGACTCGTTGTGGCTAATGGTCTTTATCGGTTCTCGCGAGCTCTTTATAGCATGCATCTACAGACCGCCTATTACTGCGAGCAATGAGTTGACTGATTTTATGGGGATAATGAACCATGTGCCCAACATGCCTCGTGGACACAAACTAGTAGGCGGTGACTTTAACATGCCTAATATCTCCTGGACCTCATTCTCTGTTCCAGCAAAACAGGCCGGATTCCTCTCATGCAATCAGCTAAATGGTCGAACCAACGTGTCATAACGCCCACCAGGTAGCGGCATATATTGGATCTTATATGTACCATAGGTATTTCGTCTGTAGAGATATCTGTTCTATAACGATTCCCAGGATGCGTCAACTATCGTCGTCAACTATCTGTCGTCAACTATCTGTTTGATTTCAGTATGGCTACCAAACCGACGGTTGTATTCTACCGTCCGATCAAATTCATTGATCAGAATGCCTTTTTCTCCCTACTAAGATCCTTAAATTGGAATACCTTCTTTCACACATTAGACCCAAGCAAAGCAGCTGGAGAATTTATCGGACATCTAACGTTTTATATCGACGTTTTGGCCTCCGCTAAACTAAAACGTGTCGGCTCGTATGTACAACGCAAAATTCTTACTGCGAAAGAGACTGACAGACTTGAAATGTTTAAGTCGAGGTACGGAAGAACACTAGACCTTTCCCTGGTGATGCAAATAAGCAAAATGTTGGAACACATAGGACGTCAGACGCAACTCTGTCATATGGACGAAGAGAAACTCGCGTTCAGTAGTGAGCATAGATGCACGAAACTAGTACAACTATTGAGACGGAGAAATTCCATCAGGGGCCTTGCTATAGGATTTATTACTCTCAAAGACAAAACGGTTGCCGGTGACCCTGTAGCGATGTGCGAAATCTTTAACTCACATTTCGTTGCCTCGTTTAGCATAGAAAGCACCTCACTACCTGCTGATATCAAGTCGAAAACAGATAAAGTTTTGAGTATGGTTCTAATCGCTGTTCGAAGTGTTTGCTCACAGTTAGCTAACATTAGGCCATTAACCCATCCTGAAACAGATGGTATTCCACGAATGGTCTTCAAGCAGGCAGGTGAGGATCTGCCCATCCTTCTGCTCAATTTGTTCAACCTATTGCTTTTATCCAGCACTTTCCCTCCTCAGTGGAAAACCTCCATTATTATGCCTCGTCACAAGAGTGGTCGAAGGCAGGACGTTGGAAACCATCGTCCCAACAACCATACGTCAATCTACTCGAGAATGTTTGAAAGGATAATGAGGGTGCGCAAAGCCCAGTTCTTAAGGACACGAAACCTTCTAAACCTTTCACAGCACGTTTTCCTCAGTAAGCGTTCTTGTATGACATGTCAGCTGGAATTCTTGAATCATATATCGACGTCCGTTGACGCAGAAAATGCGGTAATTATCGCACAATTGAACATGCAAAAGGCTTCTGATCGTGTGGTTCATGAGCGCCTCCAGATCAAAATAGCATCTCCTGGCATACAAGATCCCTTGTATAGCTGGCTGTCATCGTACCTTGAAGGTCGCACTCAAACAGTCAAAATAGAGGAGCACTACCCAACACCAAATCAGTGATAGTGGGGTGGTCCAAGGAAGCGTTCTGGGTTCGTTGCTCTTCTTAATGTACATAAATGACTTATGCGACGTTATTACAAATGACAAGACCGCTCTGGTTGCTGTCGATATGAAAATCGTTTACACAATTCGCCACGGCAGTAACATCGATCTCTGTCTACAAAATATGCGACATGACCTAACGTCATCGCAGTTGTGGTGCAGAACATGACCGATGTCGTTCTCAGCGAACAAATCGAACATCATCACTTATGGTTGTAAATTACCTCATGGCTCCCTCTCACTAGATATTGATACAGCCACTTCGGACAGAGATCTAAGAATACGATATACAAACTCTTTCACTTTCTCAAAACAAATATGTTTCCAGGTAACAAAAACTGGAAGAACAATAGGCTGTATCAAAAAGACGTTCGGTCCACCAGCTGAAAAGCTGACGCTCTACAAAATATGTGCTCGGTCTCAACTCGAGCATTGCACTTTCATTCACTGTCATCTACGCGATTCTGATAGGCTTGTGTTAAAAACCTTCAACGATCGTTTACCAGAAGCTTGTTAGAATATTCTTCTTCGCTCACCTACAGACCGCGCTGAGAAGAACTTGGTGCTAATCCACTTTGGCTGCGTAGACTAAAGTTGAACTTGACGCTGCTATATAAACTTATACATTCGGATGCGATCACCACAACGATTACCGTCCACTTACAACACAGCCCTCCATATAGCCTAAGAAATAAGGATTCCACTTTGCCAACTCCGAAATCCCAGAAGAATATACGTGGAAACTTCTTCCTTGTGAAGTATTCCTACATTTAGAATAGACTTCCAAATGAAGTCCGAGCCAGTAACAACATTCAGCGTTTTACAAAAAGGTTTGGACAGTTATCTTACGTTAACAAACAATGTCTCTCTTCAAACTCTCTGTATCACCTGATGACGTTTTTGAGTGTGGTCCGAGAAACATCTAGCCGTCAGATGCGCATTACGTAGATAACCATCCCGCTCTTTAACGCCCCTCGACATGTGAACGCGGCGCTTATTAGTAAGTCCAGCAGAACAACGTCATGTAAGCTTTAGTCATCAGACGCTAAAGTATGCCCGAATAAATCCCGAGTACATATCAAAATGCCACAACAATCAGTAGATAGGGTTATATATTACAATAATCGTAGCAAAAATAATATCATATGAGTTCTTTCTCAAAAAATTCCGCTAGCACATTATTTGTCTTGTAAATGTTATAACCCCACATTTTCCCATCTAACGTGTGGAAATACATTCTCCTTTTCGGTCCCCATATTATCCACTGAGCGAGGGAGCTTTTCTACGACATATGGGCGCACGAAACTTCGTCTTGGCTAAACGGTTCGCGAGATATTCAACTTTTTGACGTTTTTCGGGGATTCGACGAAATCCTGCGTTAAAATCTGGCCAATCGTTCGCTGGATTTTGTGATTTTCCGATCTGCCTTGCCAAAGCCGGCCTAACTTGACATTTTTCAGGGCCCGCTTCATTCCCCTAATGGCAAAACACTCCAAAAATGCTTTTGGGCATTCGTCTCAGAGTGACCTTGACTTATTTGAAAAATTGTCCACCCAACGACCTTGTAGAAAGTAAATTAGTGTAACATCCCATTTGTTAGAGACTAAATCTGTGAAGCGACCGAACTACCTTCTTCTCTTTTTCGTGCGTCAAAGTTTCCATAAACTACATTCATTTGCCTTTTGATCACGGCCTTCTTGACGGACCGCTTCACGTTTTGCTACCAATTACTTATTAGTTTTTGTATGGTTTGTAAATATCTGCAGTGGTCGCGCATAACCCAGCTGCTTCTCACATATGCGTTGAGAAATATACATTAAAAATTGTGTATATATATATGTATGCATGAATGCATTTATACACGTGTATGTGAATATATAGCTGGACACTCAGATGGGTATACTGAATAATGCACGTGATGATACTACATACCCATAAGATTGCCTCTAGAATAAGACTGGATGACCCTCAATGCCCATTCACGGAAAACCGTATGGCCAGCCGGTTGAGGGCCCCGGAGGATGCCATTGAAATGAGACTCAATGGCCCTCATCGCCTGTCCACGGAATATCGTATGCCTAGTCGACCAAGGACCCAGGAGACTGCCATTGAAGTAAGCCACAGCGACCCTCATCGTCTGCTCTCAATAAACAATCGTACGTATGTTACCAATAAAAAAGCAGGGCTCAGGTTGAAAATCAAGTTGTAACTGGCCCTAAAGAGGGCCGTGGGGTCACTCCGGCTTGTCCTGAGAGGGACAATGCGGTTGTTCCCATGTTGCTGTTAGGCGTGTGTTTGCTAGCCTTACGTTGGTTGCTTAATCGTCTCACAGTCCAGGCAGGTGAAGTCGACGTCGGATTGGTGGTATCTGGCACGCGAATGACGGTACAAACGAAAGCACTGGACCCAGTTGACTTTGTCTTCGTTTACGTCCACGAGATCTTCCTTCAGGTAACATATCTAGCAAACGACGTTGGTTACCCGCTTGTCGGCTACGCGAAAAAGCGCGATGAAATGGCTACGCGGCATCAGCCATTGCAAACGGAAGCTTCAATCACATATGCTGTTTTCATTAGTGGCAACATGAAACGTTCGCTGTTTTGCACACCGAACCTCCGACGTCCACTTTTTGTAACCGACGTCTTCTATCTGACTACTGTCGGAATGTTTGAGAGAACCATACTCTGTAGATTCCAATAAAGGTTTCAGAAGTGCAAAGAAGTTTCCATTTCCCGCCAGTGGTTTAACCAAATACACACGTTCTTTGCCGGCAGCGCACAGACGATCCGAAAAAATACTCTTTGAACGTTCAAAAATGTTTCATTAATGCTTATACTGGTGAACGCTCACACACAGCGCTTTTAATGTGCCTACTCTCGTTCTATACCCAGTTGGTTGTGTAGTTACCAAAGAGGACGGTCAGTTTTAACAAATGAGAAGTCTACCCTGAGTTACAGACAAGCCACATCTGACACAGTCTTGCCAGAAAGACAAGCTGTCAGGATCTGTATGGGGGGAAGGGATATCTGTCGGGAACCGCGACCTACTTGAGGGCACAATAATCGCCACAAAGGCGACAGCCATCTGAATTCTTCGGGAACATGTGAACTGGAGAGGCCCGTGGACTTTTAGAAGGACGGACTGTCCCGAGTTCGAGCATGTGTTCAAACTCCGCCCTAGCTACTTCAAGTTCTTCTGGGGCCAGGCAGCTCGGTCCACAGGATACTGGTAGAACTTTAGTTTTAACGTAGTGAGTGCAAGTCGAAGTGATTGGAATGGGCTCGTTTGTGGATGGAACTAGCTGTGGGAAGTCTAAAAGTAGGGATGTTCAGGGCCGAGGGATTTCAGGTTGAATGATGAGGGCTGATGGCCTCTGAGTATGCCCGGATGCCAATGATGCTAATTTTTGTACGGAAATCGACCCGTTTTCGTCTTCGCGTGTCGATTATGAAGTCGGAACGCTGAAGAAAATTGGGCCCGAAACTGGCGAAAGGTGTGGCTGCAATTGTGAAAATCTAGCGAACTGTTCGCTGGAAGCCGAGGTCAAGCGTAGGTGAGCGTTGACCTTAGGTGGGAATGGGTGTGCTGTTGGCAGCACGAATTATGGATTGGCACAAGGGAGTTACCTCGTCAGATAGTGAGGAATCACGCTGACTTCCTCCAGGATTCCCGAACTAAAATCCTTAATATAAAAGAGGCGACTGTTTGGACGGGTGCCGACGCGTTAGTCTCACTATGGGTCTACTTGGGAGTTTCTCTGAGTGAAGTGTTTACAAGGGGCGACGCAATGCTTCACCCGATTGCCGAACTCGTTGTGGTATCAGTACAAGTCGTTAGATGCCTGAGGGCGTTTATGCGGAGACTTACTCCGACGTCGACGCGAAGGGGAACGTGTCTTAAGGCGGGCAAGATCACGCCGAAGAGCTGTCGTTACCTCCCAAACCGTGCTCCAGTCATCTTGTGGCGGACAAGATGGGTGCCGTGAAGCTGGAAATTTAGAGATCTCGGGAGCCCCCACCGTACGACTCGTCATCGGTGTAATGGAGACAGGGAAACCGTGTAAAAACGGTCCTGATTATCATCTGTGAGTTTTGCCGCGTTCAACAAGAACGGGGATTTGGCTGCTATGAGGGCAGATTGCGTGTTGACCGGAAAACTTTGCATCCACAACGCCTTAGTGATTGTCTCATTCATGGATGAGGGGCTCAGTAACTGTTGCATTTAAAGCAACAGGTCAGACGGCCGCTTGTCTCCTAGCTGCTGATCTCCAAAGGGCTACTGTAGCCGTGATTTGTTAGACAGTGTGGTCCGTTTGATAACGGCTTCCATAAGAACTTTATATCTATGGTCGGTGTGTAAATTCAGCAGGAGGTCACGCACTTGCATCGTGAAGTCCTTGATAGGCCTGGCCAAAAGTTAGCTAAAGTTGGCCTGATCTGCCGTAACGCGCTGGTTGTAGAAATCCGCCTCCAAGTACCCAAACCACAAAGCGAGTTCCATATCCAAGAACTGTGGGACAGTAAGTGTGACTGCTCCAACTGTCCGCTCCTGTACTGATTACGTTGCAAATTGATCAGGGATTATTATATATATTCTAAAATCGCGAGCGAATATTTACTTGTGCTTGTGGACGGAAAAATTATTGAATAAACTCCCGAATTTCGAAACCGTTTACCGGGATTTTCAAGTTTCTTGTTCGCTGGTTTGTTGCCGTCAACTGCGAAAAAGGAAAACTGAAAAGATATTGATTATTACTCGGACTCGCCAAATTGTATGAGGGCTGGAACTTTCCTGTCTATACAAGAACGTTTCAGTCCTTTTCTCCTTTTTTCACAGTAAATGAACCATAAAAACCGATAATCTGACAAAGACGTTTATTGTAGGCTATTAGCTTTGCACATCAGAAGCAAAGCGCGACAGACCAAGTGCTAGCGACCGAACTTTTCAATTGTACTTGTGAACTTGGACGGTCGAACAAGCGAGAAAATACAGACATGCAACCGAACAATGCCAATGGTGTCAATGCCAAATTTAGCAAAATATTTGGAATACGTGGTAAATTAAGTGTTTCTGTTCAAAACTATTCTCATTCGTCATTGCTCATCACACCCTCATGCTCGCATATGCGCGATAGTCTTGATAAACTTGTTCCCCTTTTGCTGGATGCTAATTATGAATTGGCTATGGTTGCTCTGCTTTGTAGTCCATTCGCTGTTGGATAAATTGAGTATCCGTATAATTCGCAATCATCGTGAAAAACGCCTTCATTGTGACTTTGTCAGTAGGGCCGCATCAACGCCAATCACTTATCGTCCTTTTTGGTGTTCTCCCTTGTTCGGCAGACAGTGTAACGACATCTTAGAATGAGTTGATGTTCTTGCCATTTTGTGCAGTTCGATGTTTCCCATCGAGACACGTCTGGTTAACCAAACTGCTTACTCTGTTCCCACTTGACATGCTGCAGGCAGGACGTTTACTGGTTGTACACGTTCTTCTCCGGTTGCAGCAGTATTTAGGGTATTGCGCTGTTTGGTCAGTTCTGAATTATCACCGACGGGTTGCCCATCGAACCCGAAGTGAAAATTTGTGGGATTATGCACACAGCGGTCGTGTTGACCCCAACCGCCTGGCTGAACGTTATTGGATCAGTCGATTGTAGCCTGCTAAGTGGACTGTTCTGAATGTTCAGTGGCTTATTGGCTCTTCTCTTAAGACAATCGCTTTCAGCCAGTCGTAGCCTGTCACCTGCTAAATTCGAGCGATTATGTAGTGAACTGGATATAGTCCCAGTCGGTCTGTTGAACGATGTGTAGAAAATTGGACCACAATTTGCTTTCTTGGTTTTGTTTTCATCTTTGTGAATGTTTTGTTTTTCGTCACTCGAATGTATGTGAATACTTCATAATCACTCTACATTGCAAATTAACTTGCATAAGCGAGTATGTTTCAAGGTTTTTGCGAGGTTCTTGGTTGTAGCTGGGGCTTAACTAAATTCACTGTGGTGTCCTGCTGTAGGTCACCTGTCCCTGCTTGAGCGCATAGTAGGGCAACTCTGCTGTTGCTGGGATTCAGTATGGTATATGTGGTTGGTGGTGTCGCCTGTACAATGAATGGGTCAGAGCTGGAATTTGCAGAGATCATTGCAAATGCTGTATCTTCGGTAAGTTTATGTGAAAGGCACAAAAGGAGAGACCGCTCCATCTAGCAGACGGGTTGGGTTACGAAGCAAACATACCAGACAGTTCAAATTTCTGTACTCATTTTACAATTTGAACCATCAAAAAAGCTCATAGCAAGATTTTCCCGAAGGCACTAACCAGACGGTGAGAGGTTAATAGAAAGGGTTACACAACACCAGTCTCCGGCGAGCACCGCACCCTCCGCACTGAGCGGTGGCTCTCTTGTGTGCCTAATGCCCTTCAGATCAGGGGGATCAACCACTAAAACCGAACCACCTCCACCCCAATTTTTCTCTGAATAAGTAAATGGGACACTCCGCTTCTACATAGGTCCGTTTCTAATGGGGCTGCGTGACTGGGAAGTGTTATAGTCCCTACGCAAGTTGAACAATAAGAGAAAGTCTTCGACTTGCCTATAAGTTGTAGGTCAGACTGGCAGCCTCAGAAAATGTATGACGTGCTACCTGAACTGTGGCAACACAAGAAGTGTTTGTTTAGCACTGAGTACGTTTTACGAAAACAACTTAGTTCAGTTAGGTGAACATAATTCCCACGGGTCCAATCCGAAATGGTTAAGAACAGTTATTCACATCTCAAAAAATGGTCACAAAAGAGAGCAAACATGGAAGATTCTACAAAAGAAAACCGATATTGGCCGTCCTGCAAAACGCTGACATACCGACAGCGGCAGTGTTGCTTTGAGCGCAGGCCTGGTGGGTTGATTGCATCAAACTCTCAGACAAACCTTTGCTTCCGACTGGTTCTAGTCGAATTTCGTGACAGCAACTTTTGGGCTCTAGTGTGAAGCAAAACCAATAGAATAACTGTCGTATACACAATAAGGCCCCATGTTTGCCCCACATTCGTGCCATAACTCAGGCTGTGTTCTGATTGATAGAACCTTCCATGATCAACGGGTCATTCGTCCACTGACTCAATAATGACGCTACCGCTCGTAAACGTGACACAATAGTATGTACTTCTACTGAATCACGTGTTCTTACCACTGTTGGTATTAACTGTAAGGCATGGTGTGAACTGTGCCTAAATAAAGACACAACAGTTAACAAGAAACTGTTTAGAATCATTTTTATTGGCAACAACGGTGAACCATATATCTGACCCGGATGCAGCCATTCCATCATTACCAACGATTAAGAGCAAAAATCTTGGCACCACCCGTAGTCAGAAGGCCAGCCCTGGGCACACGGAAAGAAGTCAGAGAAGGAGTAGCCTCGGTGATCCAGCTATTGAGAAAGGAAAGTTGTTTGCACCGGTTTGTCTGGAAACTCCTTGTGCGAAAATGCAGACCCATTTGTCGGAGAAGTTATTCGAGGGAAAGGATATAATCAGACACCTGGGCCGTCCTAGATTCAGCTCGCCGTAACCGGAATGTGTGCTAACAGCCGTGTGTGACCTTTTTGATGAAAAATAAGAACTAGAAACAGAGTTTCTCCTCCTGGACATTTGCCTACTGACTGAGACATGGCTCAGAGGGGAAATACAATAAATGGACATGGCTGTTGATTTCAGTGATACCGCGATGCCCGTAACAAGGCTTTCGGAATTGGTAGTTAACTACTTGCCCGCAGTTCAACAAGAACTCCACTTGTGAACTTTCTTTTCAACTTCCAAAATGCTGCGGCTGCCACCAGCCCTCCTTACACCAAGTCCCCGTTGGTGGTCATTAAGTGTGCCGGTATTCAGCAGCTGCCTCAGAAGGAGGTGTTGGGTAAGGGGTCATTTCAGGAAACATGTGAATCAGGCTACCGCTTGATTCTTCCGGAGACTTTATTGATGTGATCGTTACCAAGCACTGGTGGTGAAAAGTTTTTCGATTGCAACCCATGTACCCGTGTCAGCAATTTGCCGCTAACAAAATGTACCGAAGTAGCTACATGACTCCCACTGAATCGAAGAGCTTTCTTGCCAAATTTGGGTACAGCCCTTCACTGTATCGATTCTCACAAACGCATCACAAAAAAATGCTTCAGAAGAGCTATCATATGAACGCTCATTTTTCTGCAAAGGTGCTCTCTGGCGATGAAACTGGTTCAAATAGCAAGAATCTTTCACCCAATTTACCTCACAACACTTTGGAGACTGACCTGATATCTACCAAGTGTCACTGAAGATGTTGGCTTATTGTAGGCAGGCAATGCTGATAACACCTGGTTTCCCAAAAAGGATGGCGTTTTCTAGAAGTGAGTGGAAAGAAGAGATCAAGGGCCATAAATTGGGCCCAGGACCACGCAAACCCATAGACGTGTGCATTCGGTAGAAAGTAGTTTGAGTGGTTGTGGTGTGCAATGGGGCCAAGATTAAGCTATTCAATTTGCAGGGAACGTTTGCTTGACATATGAGCTTAGTGGAATACAAGGTCATTCAGTACCCACAGAGGTTTTTTGGTTTACTCAGACAGAATCTCCTTCAAGAAAATACTGCGACGAAGATTTTTCACAATATGTTCACCATACTGTCCGACAAATATACAGCCGTAGCGTTTATTCCGCTGGTTAAGTTCGTTTACCCGGCAATAAATTACCTGAGACCTCCACGAATTTTAAGGTAACGGTCGCGATGGACGGCGAAATTACGTTGTATGAAGCTAAGCAAATGATTACTTTGGTAAACAGCACGAATTCAACAGCAGAAGACGGCACTTGCTCAGCCAACTCGAACTCCACAGCAAAAATTCTGAAACTGTCATTTTCATGTGTGTTTGCTCGCACGATCAATGAGGGTATATGCGTGAGCAAGCAGAAGGGAACCACAATAAGTCCCATTGACAGAGATAATCGTTGATCAGGTGTCAAGATTTATCGACCGACAGACCCAAAAACGCAGCGGGGAAATTGTGAACGCATATTAAAAGAGGTAACTTTGTATTCCTTGATGGGCAGAAAATTTTCAAAGCTCCTCAGCATGACTTTATGGTGGGTGTTGAAGTAGCTTCACCATTACGTGACTGTTGCGTTTGGTCATATTTACGCGAACCGTTAATCTCGGAACTTGTATATTTGGTGGAATGAACATCGAGGTTCTTTTGTCCTCCACTATTTGGTTTATTATATTCCTTTTAAACATTAGCAACTTATTAATAAGAAACTCGCCAATACGACCGTCTTCCTTTTTAGATCTAAATCGGTTGCTCAACAAGTTCAGAATTCATAGACGCTCGTTACTTACAGACGTGACTATCGTGTGTCCAGCATATTGATAGACGTTGCGAGAAGATTAAGCGTTGATGAAACAACCACTAGACGTCCGGGATCAACAGTGGGTGTGTTTTATTTGGGAGATCTCAGGAATTTTTCGGGCATCACTAGGGAGGTGTCGTAGCGTAGTCAAAGCTAGAGAAATTAGGAATGTTACCCATACTCACTGTTAGAGATTAGGTTCCCGGTGGTTAATCCTACTAGATTAGTGCATGGATATTTTCTAACGAAGGTTCTACGCTAACTAGCGCACCACTAAAACCAACTATTAAACCAATACACATCCTGTTATCTGAAAATGAATTGACCTTGTCAATGTGTGTTACCCTTATGTAGGTGATACCAATCTGTTTGGCAGTGCGTCGTTTCCGGACGCTCTCTTGGATCATATTGTAAAACAACAAGTGGGGAGTAAACAGGTTTGCACCTGCGGATTTTATGGAGAGCCTCATCTTGTCTACCAATTCTTGATAAAAATGTAAGCATCTTGAAGACGAAAATGGACAAAAAATCAAGTCGGAACTGAAAAACTGGGCAGTAGAGTCATGCATTAACTTGTTAACACGTTACACCGGACCGTCCATTGTGTGGCGGCTGCGAATGGCACACAGCTAACGCTTTATCGACCACGGTCTGCGACCGATGACCCACATCCAGAAATGTCTGTTATGTTAGGCTTGGCTGCGGTTCGCACTCGCAGTGTAAATTGTTTCCGCGCCTGGTCACCATTTCTCAAGGAAAACTACTGTTCTAGAGTAAGCATAAAAGCTCGCCCACAAGCCTGGTGCGAGGCATGAGAAGTCGAAACTACCGGGAGCGACAGTAATCATTAAGTCTTTTTTCTCGCACGGATGTGCTCGAAGGGAAATCAAATTGAACTTCACGAAATTTTTCACTACGACCGGCTTTATTCCCTTGACCAGCTTTGTTGGGTTAAGAGAGAACTGGATCCTACGTGGCCGTAGATCCACTATCAAGGAAACAAGATCACTTCTGTGTGTTCGCCCTAACTTCTGGGAGGCCAGGTAATCGGTTCGTGCGATACTTTGCCCATAATCATTCTGATGTCCCCGTGCTTAGTTGCATTCAAGTGCGAACAGGCGTTTATGAGTAAAACGGGTTTCATGTTTTGTGCTAATTTGAACGACAATTTCAGTCTTCCCAGGCGGGGTAATTAGAATTTGCGCGTTTCTCTCTCCTTCCACCCGACCCCACGGAACATCGTTCGAACTCACTATTTCGAGAGAAGGTGCAATCGTGCCGGTCTCAGTAAACAGTGCTTTGACAGCCACATTTCACTGTACAGTTATGCTTTTGGTTTTTTACCTGCCTTCTCATGGTCAGATTGCTAACTTGTCAACACTCCTCACTCACTAGCTTGACGTGGTTCTAGCGTACCGTTTTTAGTGTATATAAAGATGCACAAACGCAGCGTGCTGAAATTGTCTTTTTTTTGTCTTCTTTTCTCTGATGTTGAAAGACAAATTGAAACCAGTTTTGTCAGATTATCAGCTTAAGCCTACTTATTGGCCGGATCGCTTCAGGCAAGAATGAAGACGTCAGTGAACATAAAACTTCATCTTGGAGTTGAGAGTGAAAGTGAAAAAATGATCATGAGGTCGGCTCGGCACGTAACCCAACTGCCGTCGTTTAGAATGATAACAATTCAGTGATCGGTCGTTTCACTGTGACACTATAGTTAAGCTTGGTTCATAAAGAAAATTCCGCGTATTGAAATTTGCAGTCTGCCACAACACTTTTGGAAGGCGTCTTCCCTAAACACTTCTTGGGGAGTGGTTTTTCTCACACAAAGCCTGGCTACCATGCCAGTCATGCTCATCAAATGCACTCACATTCGTGAATGGCCTAGTCGACAATAGGTCACTTGCATACGTCGTCCTCTTTTATTCCAGTGAGACACCACTAATCCTCACACGGTCCTCCCAGGCATAAGCTGAAAGCCTGTGGCATCTGAGGCAAGGTGCTTTAGTGAAATCTCGTTTCTCTTGACCACAGAACCTTCAGGTTTACAGCCGGATCAAAACGCATATATCGCTTCTAGTTATCTGCGGGGGATCCACAAAATCCAGATCTCCGTTCAGTACTGTTTCTTTGGTTACATAGCTGACCCTCTGGACACTGTCTCTAATAGCGCTCTTCCCTAGGCTGATAGCTTACAACTCTGGATTGCCAAAAACAACAATGCACTACAGAGAGGCTTTGATGCGAATAAACGACGATGAGACGATTTGAGCCTCCTGCAATTGGTAGTGATGTGCGTGCAATTAACCCGTGCGCCATAGCGCAACCAACAGAGTAGGCAGAGGAAAATTCGATTGGAAATAGACATTTATCAATTATGTAGCTCCCTGGAGGTGAGAACAACACAGCAGATAGGCATACGGAATTGTAATGTGACCCGCAGTTTCTACAACTCAGTTATTCATCCAGTTAAACAGCAGTAGTGCAACGTTTAGCTAGTGGTTACAGTAACTACAGTGTTCTTTGAACTGTCTTTCAATCATCACTACGAAATTATTGCAAAGTGGTTCGCTGCTATAAGAATGGTGGAAAATGATCTTCACCCATCGTGACAGGCCAGTGCTTAGAACAGTTTGCAGTGTTGATACAAAACGGCCATCTTAGTGCATACCGGATACACTGACTTACAAAAATAAATACTGGCTGTCGAGTGTTTTCACTAGGCGTCCAGCAAACTGATCACTGGCCCACGGCATGTGAAGTGTGAGTCCCTGCTGACAATTCGTCATTTTACCCAGTTGAATTTCGGCGACTAAGTGTTCACTTGCTTCATGAAATTTTTCTGTGGCATGGGATTCGTTGGTCAGCTCATGGCCTCAGTAGCTGACGGCCGCCAACGAGACGACACGGGGCTTTAGAGGATGTCTTCTTACCTACCCTGGACAAGAACACTTCTCTTACAGAGATATAACTAAACGAGACGACGAGCTGAAGTCATCAGATGCCCCTCTAGGAATCGTTCTGAGTTGTTGTTGATTAACACCTTGTCAAGTATGCTTGATCTACTGTTATTTCTGACACGTATGTTGACGACCTCTCTTACCTTATTTTCAGAAACATTATTTTCATGCTACCGACTGAGAAATCTGGAATGCTCGTGATCCCAGCGCATCTCAAACTCATTCAGATAGAAGTAAATGCTGGCCGAGTGACTGGCGTTTCACTTCAAACGACGGCAACTGCACACACATCTCACTCGTGATAGACTCCAGGAACCTATCTGTGGTGTATAATTCACAAAATGCAATAAATTTCGCGAAAGTTGACTTGAGAAAAGACGTAGGGACTTGTGTTTTGCCCGGCTTATCCTTTCCCAACCATCATCAGGAGGGTGATAAAAAGGGATTTTGAGCTCCTGAAATAATAGCAGCTATTTTTTTGCACTGACAGGGGTCTATATAAGATCACTGCCTGGGCACGCTTATCAGGTTGTGTATACTGGCCTGAGAAAAGACGTATACACCACAAAACCTGTCCAACGAGTGCCCACCCGAATGAACAATTACCTGAGATATTTCTTTTGCCAGTCTCGGCTTGAAGTTCCCAGACTCCACTTGGATTTCAATGACTCTACGGTGACTTAAATCATATAAGCATTTTTCCCAGTGCAGCACTTATTCACCTCGGTGACTGATATTGGTAGAAAGGTTTAACACGAAAAGCTCCACACGATCCAACACCGAAAAAATTCCGCTTTTTACAGGGCCGTCAATCAGTGGAATAAACTCACATTTGAGGTTTCCAGTTGCATTTCTAGGGACTGTCTTGAATTGGTATTAACTGCCAACTAAATGATACACTGTTGGGGTATTCAATTCCTCTTTTTATTTCCCGATTTTCTCGCAATTTGATCCAAATTTCCTTGTTTTCATTGTTTATTCATAACTTTGCGTTAATTATGTCATGTGCATCAAGAATTACATACAACTATCATTATTCGCCACCGAATAACGCATTATTCTGTATGAATTCGATTTATAAAGTTCGTTATTCCTGTTTTGTACTGCCCGCAATTCGAGTTTTCGAAAAGTATTTTGTATTGTTCGTTCCTACTGATGATGATCCTCACCATATTCAACAGCGGCGGAACTCAGCAGACGTCCACCGAGACCACAAACAATAACGGCCATCATGGACGCAAAATATCTGAAAAAAACCGTACGCAATACTGTCAATGACAAAAGCGGCACTAAACCAAGTGCACCGGACTCAGCAGAAGGCAGGCAGAGGCAACTGGCTCATTCGCCTATCCCTTTTACTCGCACGAGCTGTATGTTTGGCGACAGCGAAGGTACCACTCTAACTCCGGTTGATCGCATGCGCAGCAAGAAAAGTGAAGTAACGCAAAAATTTGTGACTATTAACGCAGCGCTATTTTCAACTCCATATGGTCTTCTTTTGCCTTCGTAGTGGTATGAAATAAACGAGTCCCAACAGACTATCTGAAATAAAATGGGAGCTGAAGTCTTTCAGTGAATATACTGCGCTTACCACTTCTGATGTTTCAGTTGCCAGAAATGCAATTGTCCTTTTAGTTGCACAGATAGAGGGGGCCACAATGAGAATGAAAGATGAAGCCTACAAAGGGAGTGAAGTAATTTGATGAGCTGCTTCCCCACAACTTTTGCAGCTGAGTTAGTTAAGTCAAAACCAACATCTTATTTGGCTTCAAATATCACAGTCTTGGTGCTTGCAAGCGGGTTGCTGGATAAGTCAACCAAAATGTTCTTTGACTTTTTAGTAACCTCACCTGCCATATTCACCCCCGAGGCGTTATTGAGGAAAACATTGGCTTTGAAGTCCGTCCAACCCAACTCGAAAGGCGGGTTTCTCGATCGCTCTGCACAAGAGAGGGAGAAGCGTGATTATTTGACCAAAACCAAAACCAATACCACGGCAGACCGCAAACTGCAGTTGAAGGCCGAAGTTGCAGTCTCCGCGACCGCAGTGCCCACTGACATTCTTGTGCCTATAACACAAACACGAGCACAAGTGTTGAGAAAACTGCAGCCATTCAGAATCCTTCCGCTGTGTTTCCTGCCCCAATATCTATTAAACGGCTGCGCACAAAGTTCTCTCCCTCAAGAATTCGAAACGGATGAAGACTTTTGAGTGCATCTCCAATGAATCAAAAGGTATTTCGTTCGTGGGCCCCAATTAGTGATCTCACAGCACCACACACGTTGCTTCTTTCAAAGCTTCCGTCTCGATAGTTGGAGAAAGAAGCCTTTCCTTGAATGCGAACTTTTAAGCTCCTTCCCAAGAGGCAAAAATAAACAGGACAGAGTCCGCAATTCGCAAAGCGAGGAGTTATATCCAAGCACCCCGTAGGGGTGTTGACGTAAGCATAGACGGTGAGGCCGTTTCTGCGGCCACAAAGTCTGGTCATCATATCATGTCGGCGGAACAAACCTGGTCCAACTCCAAGAATGTTTCGTTTCATTTTTAGGTCTGAACCCAAACCTCTCTCAGACTATCACTCCTGTGTTTTCACAAATGTGAACGGGGAAGTTGTTTTGAATGCGTACACACTGTCTATTTGCTTGATGATTGTTTTGAAACCACACAGATTTTTCACAACAGTCAACCTCAAATATGTGTTCATACGGGAACCCGGCTTACAGGTGATGGCATTGACTATGACCGGATTGTACCTAGACACTCAGTATACTGAGCCGACTCCTCTGGCGGGAGAATGGGGACTATGCAGTCTTTCTAAGGCGGAACCTTTCAACACTCACGGTTACCCGACAGATTCACTTCTTTGATAAAGACAACACTCTGTAGCTTTGACTAACATTCTGTGGTCAAGACTCACTCTTAGAGGGGTTCATTCATCACTCTCCCTTATTCGGAATTTACGATGAGGATGTTATTCTAGTAAGCTTGGAAAAACTTGTAGGACGATAGGGTTTTCCTCATCCACCTGATACCGGTGAGCTTATATACTCGGAGTAGAATGAGCGTTTGTGTCTCCTCCGGACTGTAAAAACGGATGTTCAACTTCCGTATTCATCGCGATAAGACGAACAACGTGTTGACGCTCAAACGCTGCACCGCCTTCTTTGTGGTGGAACCAGTCATCAGTAACGAGCAGCCTGATAGACAAAGTTATCCTCAAGCCCCCACTTGGACACAGTGACCACTCTGTATTCGTCTTTGATCATACGTGTTACTGGTCATATCCAGCAAACAATCCGCAGTTCTAAACACTATTCAGGCCTATTCCAATGCTCTGTGATGTTATCCGGGAGCACTTCTTGAGCATTATTCTGTGGATCGAAACAATCATTCTTTCCAGAGCGCAGTCTATTCTTAACAATTATAATGTGTATTTTTCAAAGCACATGTGAGGAGCACGCTGGGTTATACGCGATCACTACAGATAATTACGAGCGATACAAACAAACGATTAAACAGTAACACAAACGTGAGACCGGCCGTCAAAAGGGACGTGGTCAAAAAGAAAATGATTTAAGTTTATGAAACTTTCACGCATACAACAGAAAAATGAGTGGATCACACGCTTCACAGATATAGTTCAAAAAATGGGATGTTAAGCTAGTTTACCGTCTACAAGATTGTGTGTGGGTCGATATTTCAATCAGTTCGTGGTCACCCTGAGAGGACGCCCAAATGCATCCTCCGAACGTCTCGCGATTACGGGATATAACTAGCGTTCGGACAATGTTGAAATAAGTCGGCCTTGGGAGACAGGACGAAAAATTCAAAAATCCGGCGAACTATTGAGCAGACTGCAAGTTAGGACTACATGGATTGCTGGAAACCGTCGAAAAGTTGACAATCTCGCGAATTGTTCAAGCGAGACGAAATTCCGTGCGTCCATCCGTCGCAGAAAAATTCCTCGCATAATGGATACTTATGGGATTAAGAAAAAGGACGCAATTTCGCGAGTTAATTGAGAAAATGTGGGGTGGTTACATATACCATGACGAACAATGTGTATGCGAAATTTTTCAACGAAGATTTCAGGCGATGTAATTAATCGTGCTATGGTTAATGAAGTATAACACTCTCAACTGTTCGTTGTAAAATTTTCCTATGCATTCGGGACGTATTCGGGCAACCGGAATATTGAGTCGACCATTTGGAGGCCTCAAAAAATATGTGTGTCATTTTGCTAGATTCATTGATAAGTACCAATTATACATTTTCTAGCAATCTGGGCAATACATATGCATAAATGCATATCAATGAAATCATGTGTTGTAAACGGTTTAGTGAGCACGCAGTGAGCGAAATGTCAGATGGCCGTTTGAGTAAATGGTACAACGAACCGTTTCAAGCGAGCTGTTTTCAAGGGCTTCGGGCAGCGGGGATCGCTACCTACGTTATACGCAACTGACGGTTTAATGTTTCCTTGACCACACTGAAAGAGGTCATCGGGGAATACAGGGAGTTTGAAGATAGACATTGTGTTTGCTATCGTGATGTAGCCGTCGAAACTCTTTTTAAAACGCTGAATGTTGTTACTGGCCTTAACTTCATTCGGACGTTTACTCCAAATTCAGGAAGACTTTACAATAGGGAAGTTAGCGCGTATCTACTTCCGAGCTAGCAAGGTTGGCATGGTGAAGCCCCAATTTCTTAGACTATAGGTAGGTCTGTGTTACAAGTGAACGGTAAATGCTGTGGTAACGGCGTCCGAATGTATGATTGCATAAATGAGTGTCAAGTTCAAATTTAATTCACGCAACCAAAGTGGATAAACACCAAGTTTTTGCAGTGTTGTACACAGGTGAATGAAGAAGAATATCCGAATAAGCCTTTGGTAAATGAACGCTAAAGGTTTTCTAACACAAGCCTATCGGACTTGCGTAGGCGGTAGCAAGTGAATTTGCAATACTCGAGCTGAGGGCGAGCCCATATTTTGTAAGGCTTCAGTCTCGCAGCTGGTAAACTGAACGTCTTCTTGATACAGCCCATTGTTCTTGAGGTTTTTGCTACCTGAAAACTTGTTCGGAGAAATTAAAGAAGTTTGAATACCGTATTCCAGGTCTCTGACCGAAGTGGCTGTATCAGTGTTACAACCATCTGTGGAGACGGCACCATGGGGTGATTTACAGCCATTGATGATGATGTTCGATTTGTTCGCAGAGAACGTCATTAGCCATGTTATGCACCACAACTGTAATGACGTTAGACAGAGATCGATGTTACTGTCCCGGCAGAATGTGTAAGCGATTTTGAGGCCGTCAGCAAACAGAAAGGGCTCGGCATATCTAATAACATCTCACAGGTCATTTCTGTACATTAAGAAGAGCAACGGACTCAGAACGCTTCCTTGGATCACCCCATTATTCACTGGTTTTAGTGTTGAGCAGAGCTCTCTTATGTTGTTTGTTCGAGTGTGGCCTTCAGGATGTGACGGAAGCCAGGTGCACAAGGGATCTTGTATGCCGAAAGATGCCATTTTGACCGAGAGGCGCTTGTTGGGCGCACGATAAAAGGCATTGCATATCTAACAGCAAGATAATTACCGCATTCTCTGCGTCGGAGGACATCCATGTATGGTGTAGGAATTCCAGCTGACGTGCCCTACAAGAGCGCTTACCGAGGAAACCTTGCTGCAAACGGTTTATAAGGTTTCGTGGCTTCAAGAACTCAACTGTGTGACCTTTATTAGCCTTTCAAACATTTTCGAACAGACTGACATGTGGTTGATGAGACAATAGATACTAACGTACTGCCTTGGGCCACTTTTGTGGCGAGTAATAATGATTGACATTTGCCACTGAGAAGAGAAGGTGCTGGATAAATGTGACAGGTTGAACAAATCGAGTGGAAGGTTGGGTATCACCTCACCCCTTTACTTGACGACTATTGGTGTATACCATCCGGCCCATAATGCACAAAGGGTTTAATGGTTGCTGACTGTGAACGAATATTTCGAACGTCACTTGGAATATTACCCAAAACTTTATCTGATTCCGACGGAATACTGGCGGGTAGCTGCGTGCAGCAAAATGGGTGAAAGTTTTCACATATTGCCACAGAGTCATCAACGACCGTTTTGTCTTTTAGAGTGATAACCTTTATATCAGAGTCCCTCGTAAAATTTCTCCGCCTCATAAGTTGCACTAGTTTCGTGCCTCTCTGTTCACTACAAAGCGGGAGTTTTTCCCCGTTTATATGACGGTATTGTGTTTGATGTTCTGTGTTCAAACATTCTGCTCATTCGCATCATCGCAGGAAAATCCAGTGTTCTCCCGTGCCTGGACTTAAGCATTTCAAGTTTGTCAGTATCTTTCGCAGTAAGGATTTTTTATTGTACATACGAGCCGACACGTTTTGAGTTTATGCGACCAGAACGTCAAAACAAAAGGATAAATGTCTGATAACTTCTGCGGCCGCTATGCTGATGTGAGAAAGAATGTACTCTAATTGAAGGATTTTAATAGGTAGGAGAAGGCATTTCAACCAATAAATCTGATGGAACGTTGAAGTAAAACTGAAATCAAACAGACATTTGACGGCACTGTGGTCGCTTCCTGGAAATTGCTGCAGAACGGATATCTCTACAGATGAAATACCTACGGTGAACGTGAGATCCAATATATGCCTCTGTCTGGTTAGCGTCAGGACATGTGTACTTCAACCATTCAGTTGCAAGCATGAAGGGAATTCGGTCCGTTTTTCTGGAGCAGAGAATGAGGTCCAGGAGATATCAAGCATGTTGAAGTCATCACCTATTCGTTTGTGTTTTCAAGGCATGCTTGATACGTCATTCGTTATCTCCACGAGGTCGATCAAATCATTGCTTGTATCATTAGGCGGTCTATAGGTGCATCCTGTAAGTAGCTCGAGAGAACCAAGAGAGACCATTAATTGCAACGAGTCTTCGACTTTATGAAGACTAATCTCAGCAAATGGTACTGCGGAAAATTGCATTCTCAGGTAAATAATGCATTCACCACTTCGTCCTGTGAGACGATCCCTACGATGCTTATCTGAATGTCTGGGGTGTCAGGAGGGCACCACGCCTCAGTCGCAAGGATGTTATTGGAAATAGATTAAGAAACAGAGGATTTGAACATGTGCATCTTATTAACCAATGATCTTGCGTTTATTAGAAATAAACCAATGGAATTCTTTTTGCCAGGCATATCAATTAAACTGTCAAAGAACTTCATGACAGATTGGGGAGTAGGTTGCAAAATATCGCACGGAAAATCGTGATCTAAGGAATGTAACAACATTACGTTCATATATGTTCAGGTGTCGCAAATGTTTGACTCCAAGATGAAGAGTGCTGGAAGAGTGTCATCACGACAGAATGACTGTGCGGGATATGGAGGAGGCAGGTGGCGGTGGATGATGAAATATCGAGGGCGCAGTAAAAAAGGACTGGTCTGGCTTATATTTGAGTTGGTGACATAGACAGGTGACAACTTGCTGAAGTATACATATTAGGGAGTTGGTTCTTCGTAGCACCCATGATTTAGGTAAGAGGATGAGATGATACAGAACCGTTTGATAATGGATGATAACCGTGACCCCTGGTACACTTTCGCCTGCGTAGCATTGTTTCTTGGAATGTGATTCTTGAAACCATGTTCGTCGCGCTTATCCTCATATTGCAACTCCGAACTATATTTTCTAGGAAGCACTGTACAGGTTTTACTGTTAATTTAGAGCCTCGTTCAGGTGCCTTGGATTGACCCTTCTTATATGCATTTACTCCACATAACGAAGAGAGATGCCCCTGGTAAGAAGCAGATGGCCCTGCCGAGCAGATGACTGTTCCACATCGATGACCGTTTCGGGTTATCTTCTGAGCACAAACTCACGTGAGACCTGGGGGACCCATGCGTTTATCATACTGTTTGACACATGTGTGGGCGGGTAATCCGAGAACACTAAACGAATGCAAGAAAAGTTCAACTGGAGGGTTTGCGCCTCTCATTCAAGTACATGCCTTGACTGAAGAATAATAAGCCTTCAGCATTTTTCCTGCAACTGCCCGACAGTTATTCCTCCGGGACCTCCAGCAGTTGTCGGGTTGTTGAAGGTGTACTATACGGCAGTCTACAACGTTCAACTGTCGGGCAGATACCATACCCTAACCATGCCGGGCCTCCGAAGCCATTTGTTACTTCTGAGTTCTTTGAATAAGATGTTGGATTTCTTCCAAACGGTCCCTATTTACACAGTCTGATGGGTCCTGACAAGATCCACGCATGGGTTCTTCTAGAAGCAGCTAAGAGTCTGGCAGAACTCCTCCAGAGATTGCTCAGACAGACGCTCCAGGCCGGCAATCTCCCTGGTTTATTGCAAGGGGCGACGGTAGCACCCATTTTCATAGTAAGTGACGGGCCCTCCCCAGCTAATTATTACCTAAAAACCTTACTAACATTCCATGCAAAATAATGGGGCGATTATTGAGGTGGACTAATTTTTGGAACTTATTATGGAGCAGCTTTTCAATCCGTCAAGCGTGGATTCCTTTTCAAAAGGCCAGATACATTAAACAGGCGGACCTTCGTGGATTGTCGGACGGAGGCAAAAACAATGGCCTTATCTCAAATGCCACCTCTGACCGCGCCCACATAGCCTCCGGTCACAACCTAGAATGTTGCAAAATCCAAGGAGAGATTTTTTGCTGAAATGCTTCTTTTCTGGATAACAACTTTTAGAGTTGAAACTTGATCACAATTTTTGTATCCCTCCAGATTTTTATGGGGGATCCCCAAAGGTCAGTTCTAGGTCCTCCCACATGCCTTGATCGGCGATGCTTTTCCGTACGTCAGTGACCTGAAAACCTGGAATGCCGAAGATATCGGTACAACACAAAGTGATTTTTGCATTTGTGGCCTTCTAGTGTACGACTGCAAATGTGAACACGTGTCGCTCGGAGAGGTCTCTGGTAAAGGCAGAGTCCAAGAAAACAGATATTACAAAAATCGATTGAAGACGGATCTAGACATCTAGGTGGACTTTAACTCATGCTCCACGTATTGCTAGAAGATGGCGGTAAAAAGTGGTTGTCACACTTATGACAAGTAAACCCACTTACTCCCATACATATTTAAAGGCATTTCAGACGCTTCACTGGGTTTGTATAAAACCACTTGTCGAGCAATATAATCGGGTCTTGTATAACATTCTGAAGACATTAGCTTTCGAACGTGCCAAAAGTGCGGCTAACAAACTAGTTGTGGACACAGGAAATGTTGCGTACGAGTCTCACCTTGAAATTTCCCATCCACACCTACTTGAAATTCACCGACTCCGCGGTCTCACACACATCTTCAGTCTAGGTCTCGTAGAACAATTCTTTATCACAGGGAATGATTACGGTCAGCGGACATAACGGGAAGCTCTTCAAGCTTTTCCTCGGACCTTCCTTAGGCAGCAGTTGCTCTCTAATAAGATTATTGAACATTGGAACAGCCTTCTTTCTGAGGCCGTTGGCAGCGTTTCCAGAGATAGTTTTAAGGCACTGATTGATTACACTCACTTGAAAACTCATTATGCAAGCAAACTTGATCTGGTCTTGATGGTTGATGTAATTCTCAAAAGTTGTGCTATAACATGCTTTTAATTATTGCCTTTCAGACCAACAGGCCCGCTTGACACTGTGCAGATAAAAATTACCGGATCCGAGAAACTTCGGTCTTCGCCCAAAACCCGTGTACCAATCGCTGAATCTACAGAAACTCTCGTGGATTGTGCCAACTCTTTCTGCGTGTTCAACGGGGACGGGGACCCAACAGCAATCCATATTTCGCAACGCATCAATGAGCAGCTTGCCGGGTGGGCACAATGACTGCGCGTATTTTGCGGTAGTACATGTAACTAATAACCATACATTACGGCAAAGTAAGAACCCATAGGAAAAAATGGGTTTATGACAATGGAGGGAGTTTTAGTCAACAAGATATTGGACACAGGCACAACCACATATAGAGAGATTCACACGTTGTGGAAGATTTGATACAAAGGATTTGCCGCATCGACTTTCAGAATGGTAACCGACCAGTCGTCGTAAATTACCGACCAGTAAGACTATTTAGTGTCGTTAGCAAATAATGCATAATGCGGAAGCGGATCTGCAGATTTCTCAGTGAGCAGAAATTTTTCAGAGCTCCTCAACACAGCTTTCTAGGGGTAGGTTTCGTCGAGACAACACGCTGACGTTTTTGGACACTGCCATCGAGAAGCTGGATAGAAGAAAAGTGATCGAGGTATGTCAGCAAGATTGCCGAATGCCTTTGACCGAGTCAACCAGAGGCCATTTGGTTGAAAGATAGAGGAAGCTGGATTACCACCTGGAGCCGGTATTTGGATCTAGAAGTTCCGAGCCCGGAGGTCGTGTGGAGCGACAGTAAGAAGAATAATGTCGGCCTTTAAGTGGAGTACCTCAGGGCTCAATTCTCGCCTCTCTACACTCCTTGGTATGCAGAAATGGTTTGGTCTTCAACCTAGTCAGACCATGTATGTAGATTATATACAGGTGATTGAGAGTGCCTGAGAGTCAGGCGCCATCTGGAAAGGCATTATGCAAATCAGCGAAGAGACAACAAAGTAAGCGTTATCATTTATTGTCCCAAAAAGTCATGTTCTTGCTTATGCTCTCCAGTCGACACGCAGATGTCTACTGAGTGTGCACGAGGAGGCAATCGAAATAGCAGCAATTCAGCAGCTGAGAATTTTGAGCAGCCAGATCACTATTGCGTCTAATCTTTCTACTCAGCGTGCTGTGGCTGCAACGAAAGCACGGTGTACATTGTATTAGCCAAAGTCTAAGATCGCTCAACCATCTTCAACGGTGTTTATTCCGTTATAAACTGCCGTAGTTCGACCTACTTTCAATATTGCGCCCAAACTTGGTCGCCATATCTCGGGAAGGTCATTTCTACGTTCAGAAACATAGGAAAGCTCGCCACTTGCAAGGTTTAGGCTATGGGGTACTTGAGCTACCAACACCGACCGAGTTTGTTAAACGGTAAGAGGTAACTAACCTTATGAGGGCACACAAAATTACCCATCATGTAGGCAGGAGTCCTCTGCTACGTTTATTTGCGACGCGTCAGAACAATGAGGTAAGCGGTCCAAGATTCTCAGTTATGAAAAAATATCAAGATTGGTCGTTTGATATAAGTTTTCACTAACCGCTTTCACGGGATAAATTGATCGCGAGGTTTGAACACGCTGATAAACGTGTCCAGCGCACGACTACCGAATTAGTCACGGGCTTATGAAACGTCGCGTACGATTCCCGATTTGATGTCCTCGATTTGTAACCACTCGTAGTTTGATGGCTGCATGGTGGTTCACTCCTCTTGTACCTCGTTTTCGGTGAAGATGTATTAGAACAGTTTTTCACTGTGGCGATTCATGACGACCGACGATGAAAATACTGGAAAAGTTACATATCCAGTCCCCGGACTTCTTGTTGGCAAAAACTTTTTGTTTCCATAGGATCATTAACCACCGGAACAGTTTTTCCTCTGGGTTTTTCATGCGCATTTATACAGGTGGTTCTGGAGCACTGCGAGGCTCTTAATTCGAATCGTAGTCTATTATAAGTATTTACTGTAATCTTGAACAGAGTTGGTACACTGTTTTCAATGTGTGCTTCAGAGGTTAACAGACGCTCGCTTGAAACTGTAGGAGAGAAGCCAACTTGATCCAGGCAGTTTGGGCCTTCTGTCTTGGATCGATTAACCGCTGTTGACATTCTAATCCACAAGAGCGCCGTTGCATGTTCTCAAAGATCACCTTCCAAGCCGGCAAAAGTTTGCCGGATGTTGAATTAAACAAACTGGCCGGATCCAGGTGATTCGGATCTCCAGCGTCAAAACTGTTCACAAATCTCTGAAAGCGCAATCCTCGATACTAAAGCATAACCCTGGTTTCATTTATTGTCTTACAGGTCGAAGAAAACTTTCGGGTACCAAAGTTTCTCAGCTGACTGAAGCCGGATAATCTTCTTCATCATAACTGAACTGATAAGTTAGTCACGTAAGTAGTTGGAGCGCCTTGTTTTAGTCGCTCAACTACGTAGTGAAGGTCATAATTGCGTCTGATGAAAGTGGTCAATTTCAAATTAATTAACAGTGTCCAATATTACTCCGAAGATGTCATCGTCATTTCGGTGGTAATCATGATCATGAGTACGATTACTTCGAACTCGTTTTTTATCATTCGCTGTCTTTCAGAAGCTGTGAAGGAAGATACGAAAGTCAAAATGAATTTTGATTCCCGCTTACTTAAGTTCAGTGGAATGAATGTGCAAAATGAGTATATCACCCAACTTCTATGTAAGGTTCTCTTCGATACACGCACGTATTCAGGTAAATCTTCGGACGTTTTTAAAACAAAGCAAATTTATTACGCTTTGTTGAACGACGGAAAAATGAATGCTAAACTGAGTCAACCACGTCCTTTAAATATTTTACTACCATCAAATTCCTCCACATCCGATGCACGTTGGTAAGAACTGTGATGTTTTGAGCTTATTATT
>QNGE01003154.1:31782-92144 GCA_008508345.1 Paragonimus westermani
AAGTGATTTCACCATGATCGGAAACGTTAACTCACCAGTGCTGTCGTTAAAATCATCAATTAGATGCTCATTGCTACCATGGATAGCACTTTTATCCTCTGCGAAAGGATGCCAACCACACTCCTTCTGTGCCAGCTTTATGAGACGATGTATGTTGGAACGTGAGCAACCACGCGGCCTTTTAGTATAGCGATCAGCCATGCTACAAGGTAATAATGGATAAAAATGGCCGTTCGAACAAAAAAGCCCGCGTCGTGTTCCATTGCATGTTGGTGTACTAAAACAAAATTCACGTTAATACCTAGCATCCTACTGACAGCATATATCAGCAATACCAAATTTATTAATGACAATTCAGAAAACTAAGATGTCGCAAGTGAGGTAATGGAGAAATACTTGAGTTACTTGAGGAAGACACTCAAAAGACGGTCGACCATCTTAGTGTGCTACTAGGGAGTGTTCCCCTAATAGCACACCCCATATGGTCCCCTGGGAGGCCCCGGTGGGATTTTGGGGGCTGGCGGTAGATGAAAATGGGGTATAACATAGATATCCGTAGGGGACCCATGGGAAAACATGTTGGCTGGTCCCCAAAACGTTTTATTGCGCGAAACCCTACTCAAGCGCCTGATTCTGCCCTGTGAACATAATCGGCGGAAAAATAAGCGGAGCATGCTCCTTTCTTAACTACTGTGCATTTTTCTTTTAGTTAATCCTTAATCTTTGCTCTAACTTACTTACATTTCCCCCTGTTCAGTGGGCGACCCGCCACTGCACGAGTACCAACAACGATTAAAACATTGACAAAGCTTGAATATTTAAGTATGCATGTTTCTTCAATGTTGAGGCGATTGCCGTTTGCTTTGGAAAACTAAGAAATTGATTGTGAACATTCCATAACATAATTTAGATGATAGGTGTTGGAGCCATATGCCTGAGCAACAGTAATTATTGCACGTCATCGTGAAGTTACAGCACGGTTGTTTGGATCGGTAAATAGCTGTTTTCGCATGCACTTCGTTGATAGTTTATATCAGGACCTGGTTTGCTGATCTTCACTGTCCATATAGGTTGCGAATCTTTGACGAGTATCCTCGAGGCAATGGACTGGATACCTTAAGTGGGAATTTCACTGAAGCGGTGTAACGTAGTTTGGCGGTTCACATGTATAAAAATGCTCAAACAAACAGTTAAAGTTATTGAGCAACCAGCGATAAAATATCTTCCAAAGGTAACTCATTGTTGACGTGCCACACAGGATATAGAAGTTTAAATGTGAATGAATTTCACAAACGAGAGCACATGTTTATAGATAATAATCCGTCTTACCTGAATTGTTGAATTGTAATTTAGATGCACGCGTTCTAATAATCTGAAGATTGAGATTTAAAAGGAGGTGACGATAGTTGACATGACAATGCACATTGTTTCGTCCAAATGGCAATCGCTCATAATTTCTGTTGCATACTTCCGAATTACCAAATCTTTGGTGGAAATGGGTACGATTCATACAAATATGAGAGCAGCATCTCAAACATATACATATATACATAAATACATATATACATACATATATATATATGTGTTTTGAGGGCAACATATAACAAAGGAAAAAGTTGAATAGCGTTAGTTTTCATCTTGAGTTTCCGTCCATTTTCTCGGTCTCGCGCTTAGTGGAGCCACCCCCTAATCTCCCATTCCAGCTCATTCTCCGTCGTTCCAGCAAAAAGAGAGTGACATGAGGCGTCTTAAAGTGATTAATATGACTGGGCACAGAGTTCTCACCTGTGACAACGTTCATGATGTCCAGTTTGCTGGCCTGATGCTTCCCATGTACTCCACTTCTGTTCAGTTGCCTTGAGAAATTTACGCTGAACAACGGTGGACAGCATTCGACTTGGGAGATCACGAAGGTCCGTATCCCCTATTTGAGACAACTAGGATACAGCAGCGTTGAAGTAGTGAGGATCTTCCAGCTGCTGTTCACACGAATGGAGCTTGCTGATTGAAGTTATTATTATGAAAGTTGTGTTCAGCCTGTCTTAATATCTTAACTGCTCGGTTTTTTGTCGACTGTACTGTCATGGTCATTGCTTGAACAGCTGCTTCAGTATACATGAAGCGTCCCTCCAATGCGGCCATAGCATCTAAAAATGGAGTGATAAACTGGCGGCGAATTTGGCCAGAAATTCAGTTGATGGCTGACAGTCATGCAATTTCACTGCTAGATGCCCCCTACTGCAGCACTCAGCAATGGATACAGTGGGGGCGATTGCCGTTTGCCTTGAAGAACTGTAAGAAATTGATTGTGGACATTTCATGGCACATTTTACGTGATGATTGCTGGAGCCACATGCCTCAACACTGCTTCTGGTGGAGTTGGTAGTTCATTCTCAGAAGTGGCGAATGATTTGTCCTGTACACTCCCTGTCGCATGAACCTGGTGACATTCATTCATTCATTCTTTGGATGAGATCAGTTGAACAGCAGCATTAATGATAACGTAGATGAAAACGGACAAAAACCTTTTCTTGGTTGGCCAGCGTGTGCCAAAGCATGTCGTCCGTTTGTGCACCGCTGGATTCTTCTAAAAAATAGCGCACGAGCTTGGAAGCCTCCGCATAAAGAGCTGGGGTGCATTGCTATATAATGAATGTCCATTTAACCTCTCTACAACAACACGTTGACTTAATGTATGGTTATCACGAGTGGTAAATGTACGACGTTCAACAACATAGTGAGTACATGCTTCTACCTCTAATTGCTGGCCATCTGACAGACCTTTCGATAACCATCCAGTCACTGCGAACGATAGCGATAGATTCACCAGATTCAAACTGCACTATTAGGTGCGTCTGCGAAAGAAAAAAGAATAAAAATCAGTTTCTCATGCTGCTCTGACTATGCCCATCTATTGAATATGGAAAGTCCAAAAGAACGAATAGAATAACTTGTACTTATTTATTGAAATTATGTAAACCAGGTACCAAAAAAAACAGCCATCTGTTCGAGGAATACCGAAACATTTACCAATGATACTTGTAATGGGTTTACTACAGGCGATGGGGGAAGGAGCAGTTACGATATGAATAAGCAGATCGTTGTAATTGAGGTGGTGTTTGAAGAATGAGGACAATCCGTTAAATAGTTGACAAGAAACCAAATTCAACTCAAATCCCACATTCAGTGCTGGCGCGCCATCAATAAGGGCATAATTATAAGGTGGTTTAGTGGATCACCTGTTGTTTCGGATTATTCAGCTGTTTGCTTTTCCAATGCCACACCAACCTCATCCACGGGGACACCGTCGAGCATCTTCCGTCCACAGTTCGATTTGGTCAGTCGGCGGAATATTTGTTATGCCAAACTGTTTGTGCAACAAACACGCGTCTTCATGAAGCAAAAAAACAATTCAACAGAGCAACAAGAAGAACTTTCAAGCGGTCCGTGATGCAACGCATTTTCTACCAAATAAATGAAACTGTGCACGTTGTAAATCATCGCATGACGGGCATAAGTGACAGCAAACTGTCTGACAGAAAATATCAGCAATTTGTTCAATGGAAGAAACGTAGTTAGGTATTAACAAAGGGTGACATGGAATGCACATATAAACAGACAGTCCCGTAAAGTGTTTATACTTATCAGAGTGCAGAAATCCACACACCAAGTTAAAGTAAAAATTGTCTGAATTCCGTTGCTTCCCAGCGTTTAAACTCCATTGTCGGGCGGCACAGCCTTTGAAAATCAACCAATGCGTGCGCCTGTGCCTTCTTTATTTGCGCACATGTTGCACAAATGGGAGTGGAACAGAGGCGGTGTCCAGCACCACGTGATAATGATATCCAGAGACCGATCAAACGCTTGATTATATCTAGACAAACCAGACGCATTTAGTCACGCGGGAAGCTCCGGATCGTATCCAGGGGCAGGGGAAAGAATGGGGTATCACCGGTGTGATGGTGCACGTCAGTCAGAAAACGGAAGCGTTCATCCGTTCTGTTTGGGCAGTCGCAAGTAAGGATGGTCAGCCTGTGTGTTGTCAACACACTACGCCGACTGCGGTGGTCAAAACAGAAATAACCAGAGTGAACTCTACGTTGCTTAACGAAACAACGAGCTAGGTTATCACATACAACGCCTGCACTACTCCCGGGAATGACCAACTCTCCGCAATAAAGAACATTCATTTCACCAGTGTATTGTTGTATGTACACTTAAACGTTCGACAGCCTCACCGGTCCTCTGTAAACAACAACCGCAAATGGCGCTGACACAAAAGGCCCGATAACCCTGCGCAGGATTGGATATAATTGTGTGTTACTGGAACTGCATAATCGCATGCCCTCTGTGTTCTACTGCAGTGACATCTCCTTGCAAGCAACTTCAGCAGGCCGACAAAGGACAGCACACAAACCACGGATCAGACCAAAGTGAAAATAACCTCCATTTCCCATGACCACTTTGTTACAGATTCTCAGAGTGCCCATCAGTGTTCAGGGGTCTTTTGGTAAATCGGGGTAGTAATATCTCTCGAATAACAGTATCATTCGCCGGTCTTTTAATGACATGTTTCCTCGTAGGAACCATCCAACGGTGTCCTGCTGAACGGTACGTCCGGGAGGGGTTGCAAGGAAGCACGATGGTCCTACGAGGAAACCTTATAACAAAGCTTCCCTGATTACCTTCAGGCGGTTCATTTCCGCTTCTGCGTATGGTAGCTCGGTGGGGCAAGAAGCGGGTGCATTTGCAATGTTCGACTCCAACATATCTAGGAGCGGCTATTTATGAATGCGTAAGTTGCATTTTAGGATAGAAGTAGGGTAGAAAACAGAAGTCATATATCAAACCAGCAGATGAAGCATTCTGTTCAGCCAAACGTAGACAGCCATTTCTGTGATCCCATTCTGACGATTGTCCACATTCAGATAATCTATTCAACTGCGTGAACCTCTTTCACTGTTGACGAATAGTTGACACTGAACAGCGATTTTTTACTTTCTGTCAAACGTGATAAATATTGTGTGATGGCGTGATGACACCCAGAAATATATCACTGCCACTTACCTCCACTTGAAGTCGAACTGCACTGGGCTTGAGCATTTATGAAAAAGTGTTGCATTAAAACAGTACGGCAACATCACGCATATTTAAATATAGGCCCTGATATCTGCAGCTAAAGTGGAGAAATAGGAAGAAATGTGCAGCATCCCGAAATATAGCGTACTTACCGTAAAAAACCAAATTCTATATAATGCTCAATTTTGCCTTATTTAAAATAGAGCTGTGTGCTGCTTGGACTTATTTTGAATTGCGCCCTCGAGGAAAGATCTTTCCTAATTCATATGGACACATTTGTGACCACATTAGACTGCAAAACATCTGTCTCTGAATTCCTGGAGTTTTTTAGTTAACCGGGTGGCAAATCATCATGACTGAGTCACTTGTATTCCGGAAGACATCGCATCTTCCAGTGCGGACTCCCGTGATATTCTGGTCAGAGGTGGCGACGCACATATATGCTGTGCTCTTAATGCCTCGCTGTTTGTCACAGCAGGTTCCTTGGTGTCTACTTATTAAGTTTGTCTGGTACAACTTTAAGTGAGTTGGATAAGTACAACAAAATGTTTTTTGATTCACGTTCAAGCTTTCTGCTCAATCTTCCGCATTTAATGCGCAGAACATCACGGCTTAGTCCTCTCAGTATTTTCGTACTGAAGGGTTTCCCGAAAGTTTCGTTCAACATTGACAGACTTGCAAGTTAACTCACGCCGATTAATGTTCCACCTTTATCAGCTGAGCAGAATTAAGGGGCATATGCCCCTCAACCAGCCGTTTAGTTACAGTCTTAAACAGTTTCTACGAATAATAGTAAACAGTCACTTAGTTCAGTCTGCATGGTTTCGCTGCCACTTTAGACGTATCTGCATAATAAAACGCACACTAAATGCTGGGCGCGTTCAACGGTTATGTGGTTTTACATACAAAATGCAACAAAATTATGGCATGATCGGTTAACCCCGGTGAGACAATGCTGCTTATGTCAGCTACCACCACAGTTTTATCCAAATTTAATTCGTCTAGTCGTGGCTATTCACTGATCAGATGCCATTTTTTTGAAGTCTGTTCGTGTCCTGCTAAGTCAAGACTTTGTTAATGCTAAAATCATTTATGAAGCCTGCTCAGGAGATGACGTGGAACGTTGGAAAATGATATTGAAAAAATTGTAATCCACCATAATTCGGTTGCCAGCAGTCTCCACACACCATCTGCACACAAAGAAATAGAACATACTCTACTTGGGACAATGCCCCTAAGAAGCAATGCTCCTGTTTCTTTATAGTGCAGCTGTTTAATTTTCAAATTTACTGATCAGATGATCCTATCTAGAAACAATGGATCCAGTAAAAATGACAGTTTGCTCAATGACATCGGTGCCCACTGTGCGGGAAATGAAAACATCAAATATGTCTTCACGCGCGGTAAGGTGAAGAACAGTGAGTATCTACTGAGTATATACACCTATAAAGTATAGTTCCAGCTGCAGTTGGGGCACTTGAGACGTTTATTAATTTTCTCCGTAAGTATGGCACAATTCAATTTATTTTTGAACCTCGCATCTTTCGTAGAGCACCATGTCACTCATAGTGTTAAAACTTTATATCGGAGTCCTGTTAGGAAGTTGTCACCAGAAATAATTAATGGTAACATACCTGTTATCTTTGCATATTACAAAGTTACAGTGCAAAAAATTAAGCGAACTGGTGCGATCTGGCTGTCTGTCAATCTGTTATTACGCTTTCTTTCGTGCACACGCTCAACCAACGAATTCGATCAAACTTAAACGCACAAGTGTTTTGCGTGAGGCGTGTAGTATAGTAATTGAACTTCTCGACAAGAAGCAACTAAAATGTTGTGATTACATTTTGCAATTTTGACGTGAATTGTGGTCCACCGAATGTTAGTTTGCTTTCGAGTAATCGTAACTTAGAAGGCTAAAGGAAGCGAAATTAGAGGTTAAAGCTGTATCGATCAACCTGCACCATACACATATATCCCTGAGAACACTGTAAAGAACAAGGCCTGGTAGCTGATAGGTATTACTTGGGGATAAAACCTGGTAAACCGGTGAATGAGAATGTGTACACCGTCAGAGTGAAAAATTTGGCCAGCATCAAAACATAATCCTATACAGTTCTTTCAGTAACCAGAATGGCCGCTGTACGGACGGTGACTTGAGGAATCGACTTCTGTCCTCTGTCATCTGTGGCATCTAAAGATGGAGCTACTCTCACCTTTCTATTGAACGGCAAAAAGATGCTGCTGCAAAGAATGAGAAATCGTTGTGGCAATTATGAAAGACGAGGTTTCAGTAGATAAACTGTTTTTGACAAACTCTCCTCTCTGCCTGATACAATTTTGTAAAATTATGTAGCGAGTTGAAATATTATTGATCAACAAAACAATGAAGAGACAATGTGACTGGATGTATCATTAACAATACTTCTCTGTGATTAGGAACACCGACGAAGTCAGTCCTAGGCAGCCGATGTTATTCGGGCTGAGACAGTGGGACGGAGACAAATGGTTTCACCAGTTGACCAGTTGTGTTTGGATAGGAAAACTCTAGAGTTTGAACGAACTGTTTATGCACATACAAATTCATGTAACATAATCAGATTGCGACCGCCTCGGCTATTGACAGGATGTGGCACCTGACCTTTCACAAGGTGGCCGGGACCCAGCAGACTGTTGTCTTCATGTCTGTGCTGATTACATCAGTCAAGCTGGCCAACATGGATAAACTAATGCGTTTTTGTTGTCTTAGACCGAAGCCAGGTAAGGTAATGTTCACAGATTCTTTCATGTAAACGCCCAGTAGTAAAAACCACAAGAACAATCAAATGATAGATCAAGAAAGATGCAGCCTTACTAGACACGTTATCATTCGAATGGAGATGAACCGCCGGTTTAGAGTGAAACGTGAAAACGGCTTGCAGCAAAATAATTTCAAAACTTCAAGTAGCAACTTTGCATCTGTATTGTATAGATAGTTGCACATATCGTGTATCGGCCTGATTAGCATTCCCTACTTGTGCATCCTATGGAAGGCGAATAAGTGCGAAATACGAGATCCTGTCGAACGTATACAATCAAATACACAGATGCTTTCTTCTGTCTGCGGTGTGCTTCTCGACTGTTAATGTCTTATCTCAGCTAAACACAGCCTGCCAACTGGTGAAACCATTTGTCTCCGTCCCACTGTCTCAGCCCGAATAACATCGGCTGCCTAGGACTGACTTCGTCGGTGTTCCTAATCACAGAGAAGTATTGTTAATGATACATCCAGTCACATTGTCTCTTCATTGTTTTGTTGATCAATAATATTTCAACTCGCTACATAATTTTACAAAATTGTATCAGGCAGAGAGGAGAGTTTGTCAAAAACAGTTTATCTACTGGAACCTCGTCTTTCATAATTTTGCATCATCCAGAATCCCTGGCTATACAATGTCCCGTAACGATTGTAGGTACAATGAGAACGGACGTGCAGGATTTGGGTGATGTTAGATCCGGCTAAGTCTGTTCGGGAAACAGATGTAACGGAATTTGGATGCCACGCCACAATCAGTATATCTACTCTCAAAGTAAGCGGAAGTTTCCATCAATGCTGATTTGTCACAGTTTCCCCAAGGCACATATCGTTTGTGACGGCGTAGTTGGCAAATAAAAACGAAGAACAATGAGATATTTTTTTGGAAATTTCTCACCCAGCAGTCCTGCTCCAGTGCAGTTTAATCCGGTTGTCTTGACAGAAGTCGAACTAACAGAAAAACAAAGTTTCTTCAAAACAGTACATTTTCAGAAAAGTGCGAATGTGTACTAGATAGCTGACTGTAGCTCGGTTCAGGATAAACGGTAGGAAACAGGAGCAAGATTCTGAACACGGAATGGGCTGTCGCTCAAACGCCGAAGTTCAAAACTAAGCCAGTGAATATTATGTACCACAGTTTACGGTAGGAGTAATGGCTAGAGGGCTTTTGGAGTCTACAAACGCTCGTTGTGTGTACTATGTCGAACGGTTGCTGAAACAGCTAATCAACACGATGCTACACGTCTGCTACCAACGATTTTTTGCATTTTTGTAAGGGAGCTTCGGGGGCATCTATCGCATAAATTTGAATCGCAACCAAATGCTGCAACCCGGTCTTTTTAAAGAAGGTGACTCCATTATAGGCCCTTCTTTGCAATATTCCGTTCCTAATTTCCGTAATTTGGCTTCTGCATTGTAACATATTTTTCGGTTACTGTTTTCCGTGCTTGATCAAAAATAACACAGCTCCCTTTGGTCAGACAGGATTTGTGAAAAGTGCTATCTCTAAGTAAACAAATTTGAGAAAAGGGCTCATTGCTGAAAACTGAGAGACCGCTTGAGCAGTGGCATGAAACGGTAGAAGATCAGCGTGGTTTGAGTAAATTTCAGCGGTTGCGTTAATATTTCAACGTTGAGTTATCAAAAGCTATTATTAACAATCTGCCTAATTATATATGTCTATTTTTTAAATAAACACACCAACAAAAGAATGACAACTACTTGCCTGGGCGTAAAAAAAACGAAGATTAGGAAATCGGCTCACCACAACGTGGTTGGCAATCCACATTAATTTGAGGTTTCATTAATCGTTAGAACCGCTTAGGGTTATAATATCATTTGATATCTAACATTTAACTCTGTATGTCGATGAGAACAAAGCCTCATCGCGTCAGCCCTCTATAGTGTTTTCAATCCTGGACGATAGAATATACAAAGAAGAACACGTTCAGCTAATGATGCATCGAGCGAGCTGTGATTTTTCTCTGGAACGAAAATAACAAATTACAAGCCTAACCGAAATAACCTAGACTGAAATGCGGAATCGCCGAAAGTGTACATTGAAATGTGACTATCAAAAATATTATCCATTATGATTGCTACCTAGTTGAACAAACTGTTACGCTTTCATAGTGGACTTACAGTTGAGAAAATATGTGGAAGCATGTGCACGGTTCATGCAAACGGAAATGTGTGGCTGTATTCGTAATCCTCTAAATACTTATATGGCTGTTGATCAATGTATATCGTTGGTATTGCAGGATTGTGTGATTACCGAATACTTATTATGACAAGTCCAGGATCTGTGAAATTCTGGGACTTCCCATTGGCTGTTAGAACACTAAACGGATGATCCTGATCACATATTGGGATGAACGACTGAATGAAGAACTAGCCACACACAATATAGACTCATTTCACTGTAACTTTCTGAAAATCGGGCTGTCATTGCGAATGTGATGCGTCAAACTTATCCAGTAATCCTAGTCTTACTGAGACAGAAAATAGTAAACGGCAGTGATATTCCGAACATAAATATGATTATGAAAGGTTCAAGTTCAAGGTAGCCAACAAACATTTTCGTAATTAGCGGTGTATTCATGTCAATTGTATATTGGTTACAATCCAGAACGTTGTGTGCATTTTACCAACATGGCATAGTGACCCGGTACTCAAATGTTTTAATTAATACACTATGGATTTATAGTCACAAACGGTGCTTTTGTCTACCGTGCTCTATCAAAATGCACCGCCAGCTGGATATACTGATTGCTCGGCGTTACATTATACGCTCAATTATGGTTCTTACTGGGGATTGCTAATATCAACAGTCTCCTGTTAATCACACAATGTAAGACAACTATAGAATGTAGGTACTGTTTCACGGTGACATTGCCTAACTGCGATTGCGAAAAACTATGGAACAGTACATGGTCAGAAAAATTTAGAGTTTTCCTGTCGATCACATAAGGAAAACACGTGTATGTAGAACTAACTACGGACACTGGACTGCATTCTAAAGCTTGAAACAAGGCAGCTGAGAGTGTTACCATGGTAGCTTACTATTCAGACTCCTTTTGAAGGCCCCGGAACAGGTGCTTATTAATTAGAATGTCTTGTGTAGAAAAACAACGTTGAATTTTAATCAGGCCATTGAGAAGTCAGCAAGGTGAAAACAGGTAAAAAATGGAATAAACCGTGATTTTTATAAGTTTTAATGTTTTGACTAAGTATCGTGTGCAGCACGTGTTGCTTTACAAACGAAAGTTACCAGGTAGGTAATGTTGGTTCACACACTGGTGTCACGTTTGATTATTGACTTGCTCAGGGGAAAACACGGTATAGGATTCACGTAACTGGTCTCTTCAGTTGACGTGCCCAGTGCTTTCGTGTTTAACTAACCCGTAAGATAAAACTACTTGAAGTTCGACGAAGTCAAGAAGATTAAGAGATCTATACTGCGTTTTTTAAAATCCAACACTGATAGGGTGATGAAAAACGGATCGTCCAAGTTAGGTAACATTGTGCGCAGGTGATACGTTTCGGTTTATGTGAGTCTATCAATGATCACTTAAACGTCAATCAACAATGAGCTTAAGGTCGTTAGGGTCATGATATGCTACGCTGCCCTTTATCACATCAACTAGTGTCCACCTGCTGAAATATAAACTATAATGGATTTACAAATTCCAAACCTGGCTGTTCCATTGCCAGATAGCGGTTCACGTCTCCAGACTTTCTGCGTATTTGAGTTCATTTATGTGACATTCCTATACTTTACTTTGGTTCGCCCAGTCGGTACTGTTGCCGGTAAAACAAGAACTCATGCGACGAGTACAAATTTGAATGTGGCGTTCATACTACACACGTTCTGTGGGATTGAATATGAAAAATGGTTAGGGTTTATTTTTTGCATGACTTGACCAAACATTATTCAACGCTGCTTACAACCTCAATGTAATCACATGTTTGCAGACAACACAACAGAACTAGTGATTTCCAGTACAACTGCGTATGACGAACAATTACAGTAAATACTATAATTCCTTCGTGAATTATTACAAACCGTCTAACCCATTCGTTCACCTATGTTAGAAGTAGAAGTAAATTGTTTGTGATAAAAAATTATTTTACATTACTCTGAAATTAAACCGGTATTGTGTTTGGAATCGTCGACTGCCTTATTATGGAAAAGTTACGGAGTGGAGCGTTGATCTCTTAGGATAAATATATCATTGGGGTCTGTAGATATGCCTATTTGAGTATGAGCGGCTATTTAAATGAAACGTATCTGAGCTAACAGTTTGCAACAGATGCGCTAACTGTTCGTTTGCACTGTAGCGTTTTGCAGTTGAGCCAACTTAACTTGGCTTGTCACCAGGTTTCCGACGGGAATATTGAGCAGTGATCACGAGATTTGTTAGAAAACAAGACAACATTTAAGAAACTTACATAGGGATTCACATCCATGAAGTTTGTGTATGTTGCCCACTATCAAACTCTCTGGGATATAAAAGCAGTTATTTTGATGGAAATATAATATTTCCATAGGTAATGTCATTATTTACTTACCGTTTACAATTGACCCGGATATTAACCAAACACCATAAATAATCGAATTACTGAAATTGCTCACTTCTATTTATGATGGGCTGAAATCGACAGACAACCTATGATTAGTCGAAAAAATGAGCAAACATTAACCAAAGCCTCAGAAACAGTTTCAAGGGGGGGATTTTCGAACAGCTGTTCACAGTGATAATCAGCATAGTCTGCTTGGTTCAGTCAATAAAGGACTCAGGAGATAATCAACCTAAACTTATAAGAGCGGTCCCTACATTTTAACTATATTTTATGTACGTTTCAAAAACCCAGTGACTGTTAGTTCGTTGCGTATAAATGTGTGACTTAATTTTCTGTCATTTACGCACAAGCAGCAGGTTCTAGTTCCAGCGTACATTATGCATATGAAAGCCCAATTCGTTCCAGAGAATCACTTCACTGATGGGTACCCAGACGAATTGATTACACGACTAACTCCTGTTCCAGAAATCTTTCAAACCATCAAAAGAAGCAAAAGTTGTGTAACACGCACACACTGTTTTCTCACTGCAAAAATAAAGTAAACACACGGTTTAACATGCGTTTGCTTCAATAAGATTCGGTTGACGATATTCACGTTAGCCAACCAGAGTATTCTATGAATAGATCACCATATGGATGTGAAAAATCTCATTCGTGGGTGACTGAACTCACTCGGAACAAAGCTGTTAACACCCACTTTTAAGTTACAGCTAATGAAAATCTTTAAAGTGTAAAAAGCAGAATTATATGCCTCACTTACCTGGCTTTTTAACTTGTAATAAAGTATAGTGAAAGTGTATTTTTTACTCAATGCATGAACCAGTGAAAAACTATGTTCATTAAGATAGTTAAGTGTCTTTAGTTTTAGATTTAACTAGAATCCAGAACCTTCGTTTAAGCAAAACGTAACTATTTAGTTCACTTTTAAACTACTATTGAGTAGGTAGTACGGTTATAGATGCAATCCATAATGAACAGACGACTTTTCCACTAGCTATCCACTAATTACAGCTTTAAATAATTATTCGTAGCAATCTTAGTAACGGGTATAAAGCAGTATCAAGCATCACAGTTCACCTCCACTAAAGCTGTGCTTCAAAAATCCACTGTGTCAGAATTTGCACTTTTTGTCGTAGGCCGCTCAACATGGACATTATAACGGAAAAAATTATGCATCTTAACGCGCCGCCACATGAACGGGAGCTACTCTATTTTCCAAGTGAGTTCTATTTGAATAAATTAAATCCCAGACGTGTTCTGATCGATCTATACAAACTTTTGAAATGCGTGTGATGATCGCTCAGGTTATCCACAATATGTTTTGAATGATTAACTTATTTTGGAGGAGTTCAATGATACAGTAACACAGTGCTTACTCTTCACAGATAAACAACAATGCAACAGTACTACATGGTTTGCTAGGGAAATTAAGAAGAACGACACTCCTGAGGAAGGCCACCCGAGGTGGTTGAGACGTAGAGTATTACAACTTGCTTGTAACGTTGTGTTATTCCCACTCTGTTTATCAAATTCAGATCATTCCAGGAAGGTAAAATTTTCAACCACGATCCGATTATTCCACTTTTGGACTACTGAAATGACCAATAACAAGAGAGAAGACAGAACACGTTTTGTGCACAATTCATCTCTCGAATGTGTTTAGCTGCATCTCTTCAGGTACATAGTACGGGGTGGAAGTTTATGTACTAAAGTTCAAGAGACGTGTAGCCGAACGACAAAAGCAACAGCCATACACACACATCAATGGACGTAAACTATCAGAGCAATCGGGCACTTATGAACAAGTCTTTCTACACACGAAACGGCGATTCCCAGTTATTGATTGCTATTGCCCCTGCGAACCGCAGAAACCTCCGATTTTCGTTTCATAACGTACCTGAACGATTTTTCCCACGTTGGATTGAGGTCGACATGTCAACGTGTGTCGAGCAACTGATGACGTCGGTTACTTGTGACTTTTCACGTTATGATCTGACTGAGACACTGTGGTGTCAGTGAGCGTTTTACGGATCCAAACTGGAAGGTGTTGGTTGTTCCAGCTGAGTATTTACCGGTCTGTGCCACCTGTGTAATTGCTCCGGCTCACATAACTGCACGTGGAGTTATCTACATCTAAATTGGAACATGCCTCACGGTCATACACAGTGAACTTTAAATTCTGTTTCCAGGGAGAAGAATAAACACGAACAGGTGGTATTGCCATAGCAGTCCACTCCGTCAGCTGCTAACCGATACTTTCACTGCGCACTTGGAACAGAATGCATAAGCCACCAGAAGTCAAGTGCACTCCTCCCGGTGTTGCATCGACGATATCCTACTGTTCACGGACACTGAGGAGGTGGCAGCAAGTATATACTCTACTCATTGGACCGGAGGAGTCCCACAACTGGCTCTATCAGACGGCATAAACATGCTGATACAATAGCGCTTTTAGATATTCGCATGAGGTGTCGTATTAAACGTTCCATACTGTGATCCATCTAACGAAACCACGGATGGACGGAGCAACACATGGACCTCCAGAGTTTTGTGCCGACCCAGCGTGAACGGGGTCTGGTGAGAACTTTGCTTTATCGTCCAAGATGAATCTGTTCAAGACCAAATATGATCAAGAAGATATCGTTGTTCAGAACCTCACTCAACGAAAATGACTAGCTGCCAACATTTGTTGAGAAATTCAGCAGAAGCTAGTTACTACAATAATCTCAACAGTTTCCGAAAATGAATATACCATTCCGTTTACCTCACGGGGGTGGTTACGATGCTACTAAGTTAGAGACCCGTCTTAGGACAGCTATGGGATGCATGTTGCGCCCAACCTAAACGTTCATGTTGATCTCTGTCAGTCGAATCCCAAAGACCGCTGTAAACACCCCTACTCAATGTTAAATTATCACTCATTTATGAACTGTTGCATGGGACCCGGGACAACTACTCAGGAAGCACAGACCGGTAAATACTCACCTGGAACAACCAACACATTCTAGTTTGGATCCGTAAAACGCTCACCGACACCACAGTGTATCAGTCAGATCAGAACGTGAAAAGTCACAAGTAACCGACGTCATCAGTTGCTCGACACACGTTGACATGTCGACCTCAATCCAACGTGGGAAAAATCGTTCAGGTACGTTATGAAACGAAAATCGGAGGTTTCTGCGGTTCGCAGGGGCAATAGCAATCAATAACTGGGAATCGCCGTTTCGTGTGTAGAAAGACTTGTTCATAAGTGCCCGATTGCTCTGATAGTTTACGTCAATTGATGTGTGTGTATGGCTGTTGCTTTTGTCGTTTGGCTACATATTCTCTCTTGATCGGAGGATTTGAAAGCGGATTTTCCACAGTGTATCTCTTGAGGAAATTTCACTGTATTTCACTGCGCACACACTGTAATCTATGGGATTATACCGCAACGTCCACTGTACCTTGATATAAGAATGAACACACTGTCCTGTGTTCCTGATTGCATGCGGCGAAACAGGTTCTAGAGATGAATTTTGTTAAAAAGCTGCGCAAATCGTTTGTTTTCCAAATGGAATGTCTATCATGCAGTAGATTTCAACTGACTGTTACGATATCTGGAAGTCAGACAGAAAATTTGACAGTTTCACCGTGTACATTCTTGAACGGATAATCTGTGGCCGCGTTTCTTCTAGTTTTGGCCGATGGCCTAATGAGTGTGAGCTCTGGCTATTACTATCCAGGCTTACGAGCCAAATCTCAGTCAACGTGTATTTATCTGATGAGCCTACGCAAAATAGAAATCGTTGTAATGTGTTTGTATGAGGTAACCATTGTAAAGTATCACTTGCCGGCACTCTACTTCTTTCAAATGCAACCAGTACGCACTATTGGTTTGCGTTTTACTGTATTCGTATCAGTTGTTGGTCTCTGCGACTATCGGTGAAGTGTTTTTTACTCGAATCCATCGTACACGTGAAAGAGTCAAACTCGCGTTTTTCGGGTTTATGTGTGTTAAGTATCACACCAACAGAAGTTTGAAAATCTTTTTCTCGACTATCTTCGCAGCCCTGATTGATACCCGCTAGCTTTAAATTTGATCACATTTAATCTCAGTGTTGAGAGTTAATGTGAACAAATTTCACCTACAACGTTTTCTTCCGCTAGATTATTTGTTACAGACTCATCGTAGGTCATTGTCTATATGAATTATTGTGTACTGTGCTAAGAAATACGGTGAATGACCCATGAATGTATAAAACAGTGAACAATTAAGACTTTTCCATTTAAAATTTCCGGGTGTAGTATAACAATAATGTTGTCATTAGGACATTGAGAAACTTACGGATTTGTCACCTACGACATGAGCAACAAAGAGACAGTTCTATAAAACTTACGTTAAGCGAGAAATTTCATGTGGTCGAAATATTATAACTCTCTAGAAAACCAAATCTTATATGTCTGTTTCAGTCCGAGAAAAATTGTTCAAACGGTAAAACAACAACGCTGAACACGAGAATGTATAGGTCATCATTTGAATTTGTTATGAATTCCTTCTGAACGCTGCTTTATAAAAAATGAACATTAAAGTATGTACCGTCTGGTCTTTACCCCTTCTGTGTCATTAATTGATAATTTTATCTTTGTACTCTCATCTACAGCTGGTCAAGAAATTCAACCATCAGTGATCGGTCCGGCGGTTGGCCTAGTAGTCTACAGTTATGAACCAAAAATAGGGAAATTTGTGAGTGAAAACCCACTAACTTCTATATCAACCATGCAATAATTTTCTAATTTTCTGGTTTTAAAGGCAAGATAAACGTTTTGGAAGCTTCTTCTTCGCGGGTTTGTAAGTGTAACCAAACTACGTTTTAAAATCGGGAAGAAAACTTTGAAGTGACACTGGTTTTGAGTTTTTCGATCTCTTCGTGCATAAAACCAATCTTCGTGAATCTGTAATATGGTAGTTATCGATATGTGATCAGCATTGGAATGTTAAGAACGAATGCAATTGTATTCATATCACGACGAAAAACTGAAGTCATATTTTCTAGTTTGAGGTACAGTTTTTTAGACCGTCCTTTGACTAATCTCGCAATAGGCCTCACAAAATATCAATTCCACAGGTTGAACAGCAACTGCTTGTAATTCGTGCTTTCGAGAACTAGAAGTTAATTTTTGGCTTCCATAAGGATATAGCCAACCAATAATTCTGCTCATGGAAGAAACCTTAACGCGGTGTTTTATTTTAAAAAGAACGGCTTAAATTTCTTATTGAAATATAGCAATTAAGACTGGGAGGTATCTGAGTTGCCCTAATTCATATCCTCATTATTTCACCGGAATAAGGGAGCCAGATGTTCTTCACAGTGCAGCGTGGCCTATAACCATCGTAGCATTCATTATGTGCTATCGGGAAGTCGTCACATTTTATACAACGCTGGGCCGTCATTCAACGTTCATGTAACTTCGTTATCGACAGTGAATATAGAATTTCAAGGCGCACTTCTTTCAGGAGCACAATATGACTAACATCATAGTATCCAATGAACGTGGAACTGGTAATGTAAATTTGCGTGCGTTGGTCGGTAAGTCACTAAAATGGAGTGTTCGGATGTTACCACGCGATTACAAAGGCGTATTGCAGAAGCGGAAAAAAAGATATTTCCCGATACTTTAGTATGGAATGTTATCCTATGGAAGAAACGTTACATCATGAACTCAGATTATTTTGACCACTTATTGGTTTGCTTTTCACTAAGGGGAGGAACGCCATTCCAATTCCTCTTACTGAGATGTATTTTCAAAGAAGCTGCTGTTGTAAATACGCATTATACTGCAGATTATTTGACAGTTATTCACTCAAGTTAGAGTAGAGATCGACCTTCTACCGTTGTAAATCTAACAAGCTGTCTACTTCTCTACTGGTTTTTTTTTATCAAAAGTACGAAAGAATCATTGCAGTTAAACGTTCCCAAAGATTCACAGCTCTTACCCTCAGGCTTATGCTCATAGCCTAACAAAGCCATGGACCCGTTTCTTTGTTCTTTTGTTGAAACCGACGTTCGCCGTTCTGGTCGGTAGAGAAGTAACAAATAACCAAAGTGATCGTAATCGCACACACAGCTAAAACGTACCTAACTGGTTTCAATGACGAGATCACAAGTTCGACTAGGAAAAATAGTAGTGCTATTGCATGCACTCCGATCGACTGCGGTTTGCAAATCATTCGAAGAGAGAACCAAATTAGAGACACAAACTCACACATACGTCTATCATTGGTCAAGACCATTGATGAAACAGACTAGTGGTCAATAACTTTTGCACACAGGATCAGTGGGAGTTCCATAAAGTGTCTGGAGTGACTTCAGAAGAACGGATCAGTGATGTTACATCAATACTCCTGAAGGTTTCATCTGATATGTCATGTGAGCAGTCCCCAACGGGAGCTTGGCAGTTGAGAAAGCTGACTTTCCCTACCTAGTGGTGACACGGGAAACATTATCCGCGATTCTAAGGTGCTGAAACCGATCATTGCGGACAACCTTAACGCGACTTCAAGTGAACCAGCAAATACAATTTTGATCAGTACTCCTGCCTCGACAACAGAATGCCGCCTATTCCATGGGGATAATGAAAAAAATCCACAAATGTTTTTGATTGTAACTTAACCGATTCAGATCGTTCGTGGGCTTTCTTAATTCGCATAGGTTCATCCAAAAAAGCAGATTGGTTACAGAATGCCGGTTTGATTGCAAACCATGGCAGTAGTTGTCAGTGTCGCGCTCTCTTGTATGTTCTACAAGCTAATTTTAGGTAAGCCTTTCATAAAAGAAATGAAATCTGTTTTTGAAATATACCACGGACCCATTCATGTGTCAGTATTGCACGAACTTGCCACGGCTGTAATCTGAACTGTGGCGCACGTTCTCATGGGTTGACCACTTTTCCACTGTCTTTTTATCAATCCTCTCCAAAATATCACTGGCATATACCCAACCACATTTTATCAAATTCGGTGTGTTCGATCACCTTGACGGCATTCTCAAGTGAATGTGATCGAGTGCCTGATTACTGTAAATCGGTTGTACCTACTGTTGAGTCAGTTGTACAGTGTTCGAAATGGTGGAATGTAGTTAAAATAATGGCGATGGAAATCCTACTTTACTGACGAGTCCTAACCTAAAAGAAACTCTGGCTCAGTGTTTTTTTCCTGGTTGAAGCTTGCACAAATGTGAAAGTTGCAATCACATGTGGGTGTTGTTTTATTCACATCTTATAATGGTGTATATGCCAGTGGGTCGTTCTAATGCATTTGTACTTACTCAGTGTTTACGTGAAACAGCATCTCTGACTGATATCAGAATATTTTATAGGTTGGAATAAATTTTCATTTTCACAGAAGGTTACCACTAAACTAAACGATGCGGTTTTACGTGAGGAGACGTTTCAATGTGCTTTGATTAACTGGTCAACTTTGAGCAATCACACATTTTGTCCTTAGTAACTATTCTGACTGTAATTGGTTCAGTTTCTGTTAGAATGCAACTTGTATGCCTTTCGTCTTCCGACAGTCGTGACTAATGGTCTACGCAGGTTAGAAACATTAGATGCACTCATTAATTTTGTAACAGTAAAATAGGCTCCTACATTTTTTTTCAAGCCAGTGCATTCAACGTGATCAATGACATCCATGTGATTAGAAAATACTGACCGTTGGCCATTGTGTTAGTCAGTTAGCCTTCATCACTGGAGATAGAAAAAACCAGTGGAATACTCACAAGCTACTGTGACTGAGTGTTGAGACAGGATGGCTTGGTCAAATCTAGCATGGTTCAACAGAGCAATGGTCCGACGCAACCAACACAGAGTCATTAGTACCACCTCTGAAGGTAGTTTCTAACCTGCTCATAACTGTGTACGTTTTCCTACCCTATTTTCTGTCTAGTTCGTCAAGTCCAAGCAGCACACTTTTGCGTCTCAGAAACAAGCTTTTCACTCAAATGCTAACCTTTTGCAATTTGAGTCCAGGTTCGAGAGCGGCAACTTGAGAAAAGCAATATACACGTGAGTTTCAGAAATTTCAGTGCGCAGTTTTAAAAACATTAACAGGTTGGTAAGATGATAACCTGAAGAATCTCGGCGACATGGAGATTTTGTGGTGGTAGCAGTGTTAGAAATCTCATGTGGCTCTCATCCGACTTCCAGTAAATGGGAATTATTTAAGGTCACATCTATCGTAAGAGCGCTTGTGTGGACGCAAGGATTGCGTCAAGGTATCATTTCAGTGATCCCAGTATGTGAAGGATATTCGTTCAGACTCTTCACCTTCTCAGTTTCATGAGGTACTAACAGCCAGATTGTCGTCGGTAGTTCTAACGGTTTTTACATGACTTCTGATATCTTATTCGTGGACTGTAGATGTTTGCCTTCTAACGGTTTATTGAAATCCTTGACACGTTTTTCTGTGGGATGACCTGTGACAAGGTGGAAGTTGACGACTATTTTGTCATGTTCTTTTAAACTAATTGGTTCGATTTCATGAAGAAATCTCTCAGAGTCCGACGAGTTTCCAACTAGTTGTTGAGAAGAATAGCAACCGAAGACTACATACAATTTTCAGTCAATTCAGATGGTAATGCACTGGTGAGATGATTGTCTTTAGTAATACTCGAAGTCAGTAGTGCGCGTTCCGAACTGTACGCCTTCCTCGAACTTCACACCTTAAATCCGGAATTGCGAATTTCAGTGAGATACACTTACTGTTATCGAGGAAATGGATCGGTAACTAACAACATGCGATAGCGTTTCCAATAGTTGACGAGCCCCTCATTCCAGATTATTAGACCTGTGGAAAAAACAGACACTGTAATCAACTGGATGCCAGCAATCGGACAAAAAGCCTGCCATACCTTGCGTTACAGACGGATTGCCTAGTATTCTAGGTCTTAGCACTCAAAGTTATTTACAATTTATTAACAGCTGCCTGGTTTTAGGTCTTCACAGCATACAGTCAGTTAACTGCTTGTGGTTCTGTCAACACTAAACACAACAGGACGTATGCAGTTGCTAGATATGCAATTAATCTGGCACATATTCCAGTGAGATTTCCTAAACAGGAAAGTCTTAAGTAACTTTGACGCGTTCTTTGATTGTGCAAAACAATCTTTCATATTGTACTTCACTCACCGTATGCATTTTGAGATTTTGCAAGTCCCGGTGGCTAGTTTTAGCTTGGTTTTATGCTTATTTACCGAGCAGTCAGCTATCCAAAATCATTCCAAAAATACCCATCTACGGAATGAACGAATCATTGCAAAGAGTAGTTCTTATAAATTAAAGTGCCACTGATCACCCATCACTATGATCTAATTAGTGCAGCTTACCACAGTCGTTAACTGACACGTTGAGTCCGATTTTCCGCAAGTGTGTAGAAAGTCAAACTGGGTCATGGTAGACCATGATCTGTTTTGCCTTGTTTCGATCCATCACCAAAAATATCGAGTTGAACACGTTCAGACTATCGTCAACTATGTTCAGGCTGTTGTTTGAGGAGACAAACCCGTCGTATTTAAACCATTTTGAAACAATTGTCAACACAAGCGTCGGAGGAACGGTTGACTCCCTTGACCGGCAAAGTGGTAGACAGTTGTTTTAACAGGTCGAGTCAAATTAACATCACGAACGTCACCGAATCTAACCCATGACCAACAACTATGTGACAGCTTGTCAGGTTACCTCAGGTTAGTAATCCAAAATCTCATTCCCTAGAACACTTGTCGCAGTCACCAGAATTGTCAGAAAGCAAGCGAATTAAATTCCTTATCTGAGGTGCCTTCTTTTGTTCTGTAATGAAATCAGTCATTCCTTCGTGGTTGACTTGGTAACTTTCTAAACCCATCTCAAGGCTGTGACAGGTGCTTTCTAGTTTATCGATCAGTTTCCATGAGAGCCAGCGGTCAAAAGAGCTCAAGGGACGAAGGAAATAATCATCGTGTTGATTTACAAGTTACTGGGAGCAACCTGATTTTCAGCAAGAAATCACTGGCTAACGAACTGAGTGAAAAATACACGTGCCAATGGTGCCAGTCAAATGTGATGCACACGATTTGAAAGTGCAGTAAGAGGGAACTTTCAGTCCATGCAACATTTCACATATTCTTCTGTTATAACGTGTTCATGGAACTTCAGTTTCCTCAAAACCAACTAGAATCATTCCATATTATAACGATAAAGATTTATATAGGACGTATTCATTCATAGTTAATTTACGAAACCTTCACAAAGATTGCCATCATGAGGGTGTACACCTACGTGGAGCATTTGAAAAGCCAGCACACGACATAATCAAAGAGTCTATCCAACTCCGGATGTGATTCTCTAATCATATTGAGGTCGAAGGAAAGAGCAAACTATTTTGCCTACAAATCAACCGCTCGAAATTAGTCGACTTTCAAGTGGCACGGCAAGACATTTCTTCAGTCCCCATGCAAATGTGAATATTGGGAAATTCGCCAAACAACTTTGGAGTCTTGTCCTAGTAGATCGGTTTGCACATATAAGCTATAATAGGAGAACACGACCTTTAACTTGTCTTAAACGATACAACCGCAAGTTTTTTGACCGAACAAAAATTTGTCTTATACGGGTGAGGATAGATTCATTCTCTGCAGATACTGCGATGAGAATACAAACCTCGTCGAAACAAAGTAGTCTACTTTGTAAGGTTTCGAGCATCAGAATGGAACGGTTATACATCAGGTAGGTCTGAAGTTGACAATGGTAGAACCTGGATACAACGGAAATTGTGTGATTTGTGAGGAATATAACGAATTGACGTAGAGACTCTGAAACTAAGCAGTGGATCACAGGTAAGCCATACGTCCAAGTGGCTTAAAAGTTTCGTCATAACAAAATTTGCGGGTGTGTTGGTTGGCACGCTAAGCTTAAAATAAAATTTACTCATTGTGAAGTTTAGAGACGTCACTTAGTTGGACGAACTGTGACACACGAGAGAACAGTTAGTCGTACGATTATGTGTGGTCCCCTAGTTTACCTAGAAGTGTACGTGCAATCGAGACTAGATTTAAAACTAACCTGAATGTCGAAATTTTGAATTCGATTTTACTACGCTTTGGTTGTTTCTGATTACTATTATTACTATAACCTACCAAAATAGTCACCAAATTTGTGAGAGTTACCGATTGAAGTTAACAGGACAGTTACTGTATCTCCTCTCGAGACGATCGGGAAACCTGATCATTGCTCACAAGCGAAAGTGGTCAAGCGTACAGATTTGATATTTCGATCGTGCCTAATGTGAGGTGAATTGTGCAGCGGTCAACACGTTTGCCTCATGATTGGAATGGCCGGAGTTCGAATCCCGTCCGTGACAATGATATGCACTACTGAAGAGTTCTAATGAGAGCGAAACTCGAGTCTAGTGCTTCTTTTCGAAAGAGGCTAGCTGAAAAGTCTATCTGAATGCGAAGGGTGCGACCAATTGTGAATGATGTTCAACTTGGAAACTTGTAACAGTTGATTTGGATTTTCCCATATTGTCAAGTAATGGTCAAGCTAGCATTTAGACGTTAATGTTCAAACATTTGCGTTTACAGTTTTTTCACTCTATTTTAGAGGGCAGAACGATTATGAACTTTTCCTGCGGTCGGATCTTTTCACAAAAAAATATACTCAATGGTTTTATTTTCGCGTTTCAAACACTCAAGTGGAAAAAAGATATCGTTTTACAATAGTTAACTTTTATAAGGTTAGTGGATTACACACATCATGATGTTGAAAGCCTTTCGAGTGTAAAAGACGTGGATTTTTGTTTTTACCGAAACATCCACCGAGTGTAGAATAGCAAGATAGCTATAATACACAGGTTCACTAATTATTAAACTTCTCCTTTTGTCCATTATTTTTAACTTTGATATACTTCCGAATAAAGTTGTACTGTGTGGCTTGCCACGTTCTGTCGACTAGTTCGGTTTGCTCAATTGCGTTTTGGTTCAGCTAAGAAAGCTCTGTTCGACTTGTCAACCATGCAGTTTTTGTCTGTGTTTGTATTTGTTTTTTCTCTCTCTTTCTTTACTCCTTTATCCAAGAATGAAATACAGAATGAGAAGCGGTAACACCCGTGAATGTGTTAAAAGGTCTCGGAGTTTGCTCTCCTATCGTAAACCACCCTCTTCCTCACATATTGCTAATAGCGATTCGGCACTCACCAGACAGATGATTCTCAAAGGAAGCTGTGCTCCTTGCTTCGGTTACTATTAGCAAAGTGGGTGTAAGCGAATTAGCCGGAGGCGTACAACAGTACAAATAATAACTTAGTTGCCCGATGCCCGATGCTAACATCATTGCGGTAACTCGGATGTTAGCGGTGAACTGTATACACAGTGAAGACTCAAGCTACCAAAATGAACCTACAGGATAATCCTGATTCCCTTAGAACCTCTGTAAACTTTATCCCTTGAATGTGCACGCATTACAGCCTCAGGTCGCTAAAACTAGACCATCTTTCTGGTTCATTCAGTCCGTATGTTGAACAATCATTATACAATTGTTCAACAGATAGTTGGCCTATTATATACAAGATATCGTTTTTGTTGCTTCCTAGACTGCAAGCCTTAACGTTCAGATTTTTTGTGATACTTGTTACGTCTGTTGTCGTTCTATCTTTGTCATTCAAACTGAAGGACTAGCCAATGAATGATCGTTGACAAATTGTGGCTGTCACAACATGAACTTGTCTATTTCTGCTACCAAAAACACACTTCCTTCAGGAACAGCTGACGGGCAACCCTCGGCTTTTTTAAAAAGCTTTCACTTTGGACGTTTCTGTCAAATCTAGAAGTGTTTTAATCAAAATCTATTGATTGAAGTTATTCGAAATATTACTGTTTAAACAAAACGATAAGAAAGATGTACATTATCGTATTACGTGATATCTCTCATCGCATTTCGAAACTGGTTTCAATCTGTTTGTATTGAGTTATAACGAGGATTTGTTTTGGTGCAGCAAATGACCAGTGGATTTTGTGCGATAAACACTTTCAAAGACAGGAAACTTTTGTGCAAACAAGCTGAATTTTTTATTTTTCAGGCTACTAGTCTTTTCTCTAGCGGGATGCGACCTCTTATGTACAGTGAAGAAGCAGCTCGAAGGTCAAAGGTTGGATGGCATCGGATTGGAGATGATATCCAATACTATCGCACGAAATGGGGGTATGTTTTTCACTATTGACACCTCTGACAATTCACTTTGTCACAACGCAACTGCATCCACCAAAGTCCCAAGTTAAGTATCTTGTTTCCGAATTAATCTAAATTCATTAGATCAGTTTTTAACCAGCCGTCCAAATGGCATGCCACCTAAAAGGAAACTTATATATTCTTACAAAGCACACATTTTTATTGCCCACGTCACATCAGCACCCGGTTGCCATTCGGGCTTAGTTTTGGTACATCTGCATGATGGTCAGCAGCGGTTTTTACCTGTTAGTGAACAGTTGGACCACTTCGAATGTGATTTGCCTAATTGGTCCAGATATCACACGGTTTCGCAGTATACCGGAAACATACAAAGAAATCAACATTCACAAAAAATGCGGCGCACAAGTTATTACGAATGACATCGTGTAGGTCACCTTATAGGAAGGAAAGCAGTCATCACTTTCCTAACCCGACACATTTTCTCCTTCGGAACTCAGTAATGATTAGCATACAAAGTGGGAAACCTTCAAAAATGTTCATAGAGAGGTTTGAATGCATTCTTCAGGAAATTATATCAAGCGACCACCAACAAAATGGTGGGTAACGGATTCCAGTTCGTTCTTTCAGTCCATAAGAGAAAGAAGCGCAACAGCAGAGGGGGCTAGTCCAAATGCCTTCTCTTAACTTCTGTCACTGTCTTCCAGAGGGTCAGTGCGTGATTGTCCAAACTGCCATCCTGGTACCTACTCACAGGTCTTGGGTTTGCTACCACGGCTTATATGATATTGGTGAGCTCCAGCAGAGACAAAACAGCTACCAACCGGTTGGTTAATGGTCACTACAACCGAACAGTTAGAAACGGCGTAAAAATATGATGAATTTGACGGACTAGATTAGAATGTTGGTTAGAAACCCTTTATTGCAGGTTGTCTCTCACGTATGTGCCTATCGAGTACCGTTCTAGTTACATCTGATGATTCAGCCTTACCCACAGAGTCAGGCAGTGCATTTCAATGTTGACAGACCCTAGCAGTGGGCTCGTTCTACCTATAATCATCTGCCTATTGCATAACCCAATTTCACCGAATGACCACTTAGACTTTCATAGTTGTCTAGTGAGAAGGTGTGTTCTTTTGGATGACCCATGGTGTTGAGTAGTTTCTATGTAGGAGGCAAATCTCCTTTAAGGTGCCAATAGTTTATTAAAAAGTAACCTGATTCTGCTAGTCTCTTTAGGTCGGACATTTTCCCGAGTCCCACAATTCTTTTAGTAAGATAGGAAAAATAGATTTTTGTGTTCATTCGCAGGTATAGCCAGATTATTAAAATGAACGTTGTAGGAAATACTTCAGAGTGAAATACTTCTTATATTATTCCTAAGAGGTTCAAGGTTGCCTGGGTTTTTTAACAATGGCTGCAAAATTTTTAGGCAGACTTAGACTGTCTGCCATGAAAGTCCCTAGGTTTTGTTCTCATACTGACACAAGTAGTTGACTGTTTCCAAGGTGGTTCTAACATTGAATAGCACGCTATTTTTCATGGACAATTGACTGAAACAATTCAAATCGCTTCTTGACGTAGTACGTCATCCGAGTACTCCAGATCCCGACAGAATTTTGTTTCGTAGATGCAAGGCAAAACTGCCCGGATGATTTTAGTAGTTTGTTCTAGAAAAGAAAACATGAACAGCAGGAACTCTAAGGCGGATCCTTGCTGAACGTTGACGTCAGCAATGAACCATTCTGATAGTTGTCCGTTTACCTTGACGTTGAACTTTTGTTCCCTTAGATAATCTTCACGCCATACATATGGGGTTTCCCTAGAAGACGGGGGAAAAAACCCTACCAAAGGTTTTGAAAAACCGAGATAAGTCCCGTGTGAATTAATCTGAATGGTCTTGTATAAGGTAAACGAAAACCATTCACGCTTTCCGACAACGTATGTCCACAACAGCAAGACTAGTTATGGACAAACTAAACTTGACTTATTCACAAATGTGCTCGAATGCATTCGGAATGTACGAAATGATTGTCGTGAAATTATAACACTTAAGGCTGAAAAGCGAACAGTCGTAGACGTAGTTCAACTGAAACTGTGATCCATGTTAATTTATTAAACACAGGCTTGCTCTGCCAAGCACCGTACTTGCTATACTGTGCCCAGATTGCCAGTGTTATTCTGTTGTCGTTGTGTGGCAGAATGTATCGGACATATGGTAAAGTGTTTTACGTAAAGTGAGAGAATAAGAATTGGTCCGTTTAAGAACGGGACTATGAAAATCAATGATAACCTGGTCTTGGTGATTTACATAGTGGAACCTTCCTAGGTTTTTGGGGTTAGTTCTATCAGTGTGCGGCCAGATGTGGGTGCGTCTGAAAATCTCGGATTCGTGCCGACCGGAACAATAGCGAGTCAGTCACGTTACCTGCAACTCGGAATGGGAGAATAGGTCACCCTCATGGTGAATATTTTGTGGCAATATAACTTTTTGCACTCTGAGCTGATTATATCGATAACGACCGGCACATACTGTTTGTGCTTTGTTTTGACGGAATTTTATTTTCTTTAGTGGTGTAAACATGTGTAAACAATGATGTTTTGGTAATAAGTGAACTGCTTCTTGTGTTCTGCTGTTCTGCCGGGAAAGGCATCGAACGCAATGGAAGAATATAGCAAACATAGTGTAGCAAGAAGGCGTCCAATAAAGCACAATCTTTATTGCCCAAACCGCTAGTCACATGCAACGCGCGCTCTCTCGTTTATGAGTCATAATTCCAACCCACAACACCCCCGGTTTCCGTTCACACATCGTGTGCACTTCTGACCGGGTTACGCGTGTGATCGGCGCCTCCTATCGAGGGGGTTTCCGCTTGCCATTCCTCGTCTGTTTGTCCGATTTCCTTGCGCAATGGCTCGTCCGGCTACTCGTGCTGTCCGCCATCCACCCAATGTTGGCCATGACCGTATTTCAACATCGTGTCGAGATGTTCCTCTAAATGTTGGAAAAACCACGCCTCCGATCTGGCCGTCAGTCGTATTTCGCCTGCCCTACCTCGCCCGTTGGTCCGATCCAGTCGAGCGATGACTCATCCGGTCGCGCACGTTGTTCCTGATCCGATCGTAGTAGGCTTTTGAACGTACCTCCCCCGTGTTGAGGAATTCGGCCGGGCGTCCGAAAACTCGCATCTCCGACCTGACAAGCCACCACAATAGGTTGACTAACTTTAGGTTGAACGTCACTCACGTTTGATCGCAGCCTTCTCATTCGGATAGACTTTTCAGCCAGCTGGTTTTGGGAAGAAGTGTCAGATTCGAGCCTTGCTGTTGTCAGTTCATGTCCTTGCCACGACTGGGAATAGACAAGTTGATTGTGCCAGAATATAAATCCATGACTCTTTTACAACTTTCAAAGTATCTATCAGCCTTAATAACTTGTAATTTTTATTCAACCAGGGCTGCAGAGAATCTCAGTGACTGAGCATCCGTTAGCGAAAAAATTGATATAGTCAATGTAGCCAAGAAGGTGGAACGGTTGTTCTAAATATCTTGTTCTGACTGGATCGAGTTTCAGAGGAAATCGGATTGTTCACAAAAAGGGTTTTAAGCAACTGAGTGACAAAATACCAAAAAAAATACCGTTTTCTAGTTAACTCTCCTCAGACGTTTGCCTTATGACTTTTACATTTCCTGACTCTTTGTTAAACTTGCGTTCCCTGCATACGAGTTTCGTTGACAACTCTGTTTAGTTATAACTGAAACGTTCAGATCAACAAGTGTGACTCTGGCAGTACAAAACTGGAAAGTGGAAAAATACTGTAAAAAACATACGCGGAAAGACTGTAACATTTTCTTGTTGTCGCAGACTAACAATCACTTTCAAGCTGTACTTACTTTGTTTTACCAGTGTGTAAAGCATTTCCTTAGAAAGGACGTTGTGGAAGTCATCGCATTCAGCAAACATCCGCTGCGTACACGAAAAACGGTAACTCAAATGAATCAGCGTGTTGTAGAGAGTAAATTACGTCTGTTTGCATTCTTTACGCATGCGACTATCCCTGATACCAGTGTACTAGAAACAAGGCAACTACTGTGTTTAAATATCTAAACTACATTTTATTTCTGTCGGGCACCCATGAACCGTTTGCTGGCTAGCCGCTGAAAAATTTGAAAAACTTGGGTACATACATGGATCTTATGAGGACGGTCTGGACCACCGTAATCCCATTGATTGAGTGGATAGCTGAAAAGTAATTTTGTCTGACATCATAAGGTCTACTACTATCCAGCTGAAACGGCTTGTCCTTCACGCAAGACTGTATCTAGAGTCTAACTCAAGTCCTGAGGGTACAAGGTGTGACCGAACTAGTATCTGAAGATCTGACCTGTCACCAATCTCATGCTTCAGACCAGATAAGACACGAATAGTGCGCGCTTACATAAGTGGCCGGTAAATGTGCACGTTCACACGCATTTTTTACACAAATTAACCAAACTGGTTTCACCCTCGGGAGGGTTTCTTAAGTGAATAAACTCAGTACACATCAGCAAACATGGAGAAAATACTACTAAAGTGGTCGAATAACATATTACTCGTAGAACTAATGTGTAGTGTTTAGCAAGTGTCTTCATAGCGATGACTTCTCATTTGGATCACACAAGTAGTCAACTCGCTAATGACATAAGCATGAATTCATGGGTAATTTGACAGATTTACTGATTTAGATAAGACACCATTTCGCAAACTCAGAGCATCAGCTGGATTCAAATCAGCGTTGTTCCGTAACTCAGTTGGTAGGTCTCTTGACCAGTTTGGACAAACTATTTCTGCCGATGGTCCAAATCCAGCAGAAGCCCGGATATTTCATAATTGAGTCTCATGGAAATAAACTGGTGAAATGATGTTTGGAGCTAGAAGAGTATTCCATCCATATACTGCTCTGTGGAAATGTCAACACTTGTCCTAATACGCATACTTTCAAGCGGGAGATTAACAATAGTGAGCTCTACTGACAGCAAGCGGCTTTAATGCATACTGCGGTTCGTTTATGGTACCAGTGAGCTGTGAACAAACATGTCTTTTTTGTCTAAACTCTACACTTACCGATTTGCTTGATCGTACTCACTGTATAAGATTTCACGGTAACTTATGCCTTTCACTTTGATGGTAACAACAGTGAGGACGAGCAACTAAACGGTCTTGTACATCGTGTTGTACTCATGTACTCTATGAATTCTCATCTAGATGCATTAATCACATTACAGTTTCATGAAACTGAACGTTAACCAAACTTCGTTACTCATAGCTGATCCCTTGTTCACCAGGTTATCAGCAGGGCGTTTTCAGCATCAGTATCAGGTAGGTTTGTTTACATATTCCTCTAATTTGTGTTTGGAAACCAACATGGTCACTAATAAGCTCAAAATGCTATCATTCCATTGCATCCAGGTGGTTATATTTTCTTTCGGGATACCAGGTAACAATTGCAGGAAAGCAAAGCGTATTTTCCTTTATCCGAAGGGTAGATATTTAACAAGATTCTAAAACTACTGTGGCAAATCATTTTACTTGTTTGGAGAATAAAATCTGGTGGTCAGAAACCACGAAGTAGCTTCGGATAATTCGTTCAAAATTATGTGCAAAACTCCTGATGTTTAGTTAGCAGTAGTTCCACGGAGCTACGTCGTAAAGGCCGAAGCGACCGTAATATACAGCTGTGTACGTTAAAAAAGTTTGATTGGAACTTTAGCTTCCTGTGGATAGCACCCAATCTAGCTTTGCCTCTACTAATCCGTTACCTGTAGCACAAGTCTGTTGCGATCAATTAAATGGTGGATTTAATTTTATAATACTGGAATATGTCAGAAATCACTAGTGAAATGCTTAACCTGTCCTTGAATTCTTATATTGACATAGTGGCAGCCCCAAAACATGATTGTCACTTGGTCTCAACGATAAACTACATCTGACAGATAATTTCTTTAGGGAAGCGAGGTCATCTGATAGACGCACATGACGTGGTCTAGTTGCTTAACGCTTTCCCTGCGTGTAACTAGTAGTTTTGTGTTTTTCATGTTAACGAATTAGAAGTGAACTGAAACACTTGGGAGAAGTGAGGATGAATAGAATCCAAAATCATTCTCTTAGTACATTTACCAGGCGTTCAGAAGTCCCCAGTTTGGCCGAGATTATGCAGATGACGCAAGCATTATCTTTGTGAACCTTACAGAAAGTATAACAGAACATTATAGCTGATGCCGGCGTAACGGAGTATAGTGGTTTGAAAAATGGGGAGGTTAGGTATGGCTTAAGATCTAAGACACAAATCCAGGTAAACGTCCTGTTCACCTTATTATTCTGTTTGTCATATTATTCAAGGTAGCAAAGCTGTGAGAGGAATAACCATACACAACAATACAAATGAAGTAGGGATTATTTCACGACAAATAAAAAGCCTGCTGTTTTCAACAGTATATATAAGAAAACGATTGGCTTTTAGAAGGGGCAAAGAACAACTCGCATTTCACAAAGGTTCCTGGAGAAAGCCTGAAAACAGACAAACTTGCTGATTCCCAAAGGCCACCTGCAATCAGTAAGAGCGGTCTCTGGGGTGTAAACACTCAACCAAAGTGCTATTCAGGTGCAGAAAAAGCACGTTAGGAGAAAACAACGAGGAAGAAAGATAAAAAAGGCGCACTGTGACTTCAATGAAGTCAGAGTTAATTTGTTTTGTACTTGAATTCTGTCTATTCATCCGAGTAGACTACGTTTAAATTAATAGATTCTTCTAAATAAATCGATCCCGATAACGATCTGATGGATGGACCAGAAGTACCATTTGCTCATTTGTCCATGATGTTTTCCAACTTATTTAGCACTTACCATCAGACAAAGTGCTTATTGGCCTGTAGTTAGAGCGCACCGAATCGTAATAAGTTACGCGTAATTTGTTTCATCAGGCTCAGATTAGATGTAGAAATTATGAGGAATTTATGTAGGTCTAGTGCGATTTTTCTATGTTCAGAACCACGTGTGATACATTATTTCAAGCAATAGGTCGCGGATTTGTAAAGTTATTTCCTAAGAATTAGGTGCATATATTTCAAGTAATGATTATCCTACAAATACCTTCCAGCTTTCCAGCATCCTCTGCAACTTTTGTACACAATGAGATATACTGATACCCTGAACATTCATAGGTTTCACCGGATAGTATTGAAAGTCATTTAAATTAGTGACAATAAGTCCACAGTGTGCTGGAGAAGTAAGTAATTTCACTACCTACACCATCAAGGACGAAATTGGAGTCTAACGGTTATTTTCGAAACTGGCCATCTAAAAAGTCCATCTGGATGTGAAATCTTTGAACCGCTGTTAGTGACGTTCAACTAATGTAATCTAACTGATTGATTACTCACTTCCATCCCATAAATTGCTGCACAATTGTGAGAAACTGGATGATCTCAGTTCAAGATTTCAGTTCGAGAAATCCTACTCGTGGGTCATTTATTAGAACTAATATCATGATTTTTTCACGTTTTCATGAAAGGGAAACCTGCGCATTAAACATGTACAACTCTGGCTGGGCGTTTTAGTTTTGTAATTTAGTTGTAGTTAATTAAGGTACAGCGGTTGAGTGATCAACACAGTTGTCTCATGTGAACGTAAAATATGGAACAAGTCATGGATATGCATTACTGACTGGTTCTAACTGGGACGAAGCACATGGCGGTTTCTTCTTTCCGACTAAACAAAATTTCGTCTGGCTGCGAAACCTGCGAGTAATTGTGTATCGTGGTCAGTTGGTGTATATATAATTCGATGATGCAGTGTATATCTTATTTTGACGGTCAGTGGATTACACACACCTTACGAGCCTCTGCTCTCTAATGGGTGTGCGGTCGGGCTGCAAGCTAATTTCAATAACGTCCTCCTTTCACGACTCAAAAGCATTAAGACGATCTCCAGAATCATCTGTTAGTTCGTATTGCTAGCTTACGAGGTGATTAGGAGCACTGGGTTCGATTTGTTCAATTCATCACAATATTGGAATGTCAGTTAACCTTATCATCTGCCTACTTGTGTTGTATAGTATTTGTCGCATGACGTTTTGCTTGTTCAGTCGTACGCCGGTAGCTTTAGACTTATGTTTAACTCGATCGTTTCGGTTAAGCTGCTATCGAGATAAAAAAAAGATAACATCTCAAAACCTTCTTCACCGCTTTTTGCCAAAACGGTAATCGATATTATTTGGATTTCGAACCATGTAAACAGTTCACTATGAGCTATTTAACCAGCATAACTGGAGTGAAATAGAAAGGATAACAAAATGCTTTGTGTGGAATTTCACTGGTCATGTTTGGGATGAGGTTTCTGGAACAAAGGCTCCCTAAAGCGTACATCGTTTATGTCTTAAACCTGCTTGTTGGTTTTTCTTGTGGATTGGTGGCCTGTGTGTGACCAGTTCAGCAGCTACTGAAGTTTATTTGCACACAGTTTGATATATGGAACAACTAAATTCTGTATGAAGTAGGATATGGCCATAGGTTATCCGGAAGCAACGTTTCGACCTGTCAGTTGTCTGAATGCGGACCCGGTTTCTATTCACACCGACCGTTTCTCTCCGTCACTTTCGCGTAACCCACATGGGTTATTGTGTGATAACAACTATATTTCAAAGTAAACAAATGAGAGTTTCACATTACGTAACAAGTCCCATCTTTATTCTTTTATAGAGATGACACAGAAAGTGAAATAAACGATGGCGATCAGTTTTCGTACAGTAAATCGGCCAAACGAGACAGGAATTCAAAATATTCTAACGACATTTACTACTCTCTGACATGGACCTTTGAATTTCCGTACTCGCAGGATGTAGTTTACTTCGCCTGCTGTTACCCGTACACCTACTCTCAGTTACGTGACTATTTGAACAGTCTGGAACGAAACCCGAAGATCAGACAGTTTTGTCAACAACAAGTACTTTGTGAAACGCTAGCCGGTAATAAAGTTCCCATACTGACGATAACTGAGCCAGCTGCGGACCGACCAAACAATGCAAAGGTTGGTTTTTGAGTAGTTAAATCGTGGACAACTAAAAGAGCTTTCTTAAGGTGAAAAATATACTCAGGTGTGTTATTGACGTAACACGTAACAAGTTGAGACCTGTTTGGTCTACATTGATAATAGTTAATGAGCCAGCTTAAACTGACCAACTTCCAACTATTCTTCCCCATAGTTTGTTAACACCCTTCACGAGAAAGAAGAGAACCCCGACAACCGCAAGCGTTGTGTCATCATTACTGCCCGTGTACATCCTGGTGAGACACAGAGTAGCTGGATGGTCCAAGGCATGCTAGAATTTCTGACTAGCGAGGATCCGGATGCACAGGTAACACTCGAAACCTTATAGCACTAGTTTCTGTTTGACATCTAAAAATTGTTACACTTCTTAAAAAACGGAATTTTCGCCTTCATGTGGAAATGGATTACGGAATGGTGTTTTGTGATGGAATGCACCAAAATTCTGGTTTCGATGCAAGGTGCTTAAACTGATCACTGGTCCACTGGTTGATTGCGTAGGTTAGATTGAATAGGGCACTCGGAAATCACAACCTATTAACAGGCAGCGTTTCACATACCCTCATCATTCGTAACCGTCTAAGTAACCTTTAAAAGAAGCAACAGTTGTTAATGCCAGTAATTAGTTCGAGTTAGCCGATTAGCTTGCAAACGATTTGTCTTTGTCCCGCGTAACATTGCTGACCGCTCTTTTTGAAGGTACAATTTAACAACTCAGAATAAGAGGCGAAGTTAACAGATATTGCTGCCATCAGTAAATAGGTTAAATAGCGTAAAAATCAGGCGATGAAACTGCCAGAGTTCAGGGATCAAATAGTCAATATCGGAAATTAAGTACTAATCGATGAGCCTTGTGACAGTGTAATTGGCCCGATGGACATGTCCGTGTGATTTCATTTTGAATTTATTTTCTCACCTTTCATTCAACGGTACAGTGGGAGCCTCCAAGTCTAACACAACTATATTGATTACACTGAGTGAAAACGCAGCCAGATCACCGTAGCTTTACAAGACAGTTTGGTGAACACATACAGATCCCGAGCTGAAAATCCTTTCAGTTATTATCCAAATTAGCATTATTAGAAGCAGTAATAAACAATGACAGCCTTCTAAATAGTCAGTGTTATGTACATCTTGATTCGGTACCAGAAATATTGACAGTCCATTATTTATGGACCCATAGAACAGTTTGGCGATTGCTGAACCAGTGATCGGTTACCATTCGACGATGAAAAGCGCGGCGTTTCACGCTCGCTAAATTCATCTGACGGTGCATCAGAAAATTCATAACGGTTCGCACATTTCGCCTTTTACTGGGAGAACTGCTGTTTTTGTTCTGATGGTGATAACCGTGGGTAGAATGGGTAGATATCATGACGTTTGAAATTTAACTATTCCATTCAAATTTCACAGAGGAACCCAATGTTTCTAGTTCCGTATTTATGAAGCAGGTATTGTTGAAAGCTGCAGAGGGTGTTCATAGGTTGAACAAAAATTGGATCTCGAAGAAAACACTGGGGATGCTAGAACCCAGACGAAACATTACTACTGGCAGTTCTTATAACAAGTCTAGGAGAGAGATCCGTAAGAAGCTGATCGTGAGACTGGTCGTGAGACTTGGTTGATGGGGAAACTTAAGGGATGGGAGACTGCTTTTACTTAGGGGAAAATCGGTAGACTCTTGAAACTTACCCGTGCCAATAGTCTCAGTCGACCGTTTGTCAGTGAAACTATCAACGATACAGATGGCGCACTCATCCATAGTAACTCCAGAAGATTAGATCAGTGGGCAGAATATTTTAAAAGTCAGTTAAGCTGGCCTCCTGCTTCTACTGTGTTACTGTCACAAACTTGTAATGTAACAATCCTGGTCGGTAGATTTGGAACCACGCAGTGAAACTGAGCTGTTGATCCAGATGATCTCGTGCTGGCACCTCTCAAATAGGGTGGGGAGGCGTCAGTGGAGGCTTTGATTTAGTTGTTTCAGTTTGTATAGATGAGGGAAACCATCCCTTCGTGCTGGGGTTTTTCGATAATGGTTCCCATATTCAAGAAATGTATTAGGGACTCTTACGAAAATCATGGGGAATTAGTGTGAACCAATTCGTTACTAGGGTTCTAGCACCTACCATAATTCATCGACTCGCTGCAGTTCGAGAGTTAAACATTGGAGAAGAACACGCAGGGTTTTTCCCTGAGCGGTGACGTATATGTCACATTTTTACTCTTCGTCAAATTCTGGAGCAGCGTCACGTGCACTGCCGGCCAACACTTGCCAGATTTTTCGATTATAAAGCTGCGTTCGATTCGGTGGACCGATCTACACATTTCGAAACGCTTAAACGCAGAAGTGTACCGACCATGTATGTGAATATACTGTTGGCGCTTTATTCCTACACTTCAACTCAGGTTAGGGTTTACGGTGAACTGTCTGACAGTCTAAATACCACGCACGGCGTACGTTTCATCATTTTTGTTCAATTTCGTCATAGAAGAACTGATAGAAGACTGTCTGCGGCACTCACAAGATGTCGGTGTTGACCTGTTACCTGGGAGAAAGTTGACTGATCTTGATTTTGCCGACGACAGAGTGTTGCTGTTTGACACTTCCTAAGCAGTACAAACAACGCTAAACGCCATTTCACGTTCTGTTAGATGTTTCGGAAAGCGCATTGCAACCTCAAAATGCAAACTGCTTCTGCAAGATTGTGGCGATTATGTAGATTTAATGTTAGGTAATGAAGTCATGGAGGTTGTTGACCGGTTTGTCTACCTGGAAAACTGCATCGGAGGCGGTGGAGGTGTAGGGAATGAAAAAGAAGCGCGTATCTCTAAGGACAGAGCGGTGTGCAATAATCTGGGGCAGTTCTAATGACAGAGAGATATCTTTCTGAAGCCTACGGGTCGTGTATATAAGACAACAGTGAGGGCTATGCGACTTTACGGCAACGAAACTCGGATGCTCAAGGTAGAAGACTTAATGTGTTTGACCACCGACGTCTGTGTTCAATCGCCCTTATCGGGTGGCACGAGCAAGTAAGCAACGAAGAGGTTAGGAAGCGGATATTTGGCACTGACCGTCAGACGAGTTCTTTTGTTCACTATTTACATGTTCACATGTGCATCGAATCAGATGGTTAGGTCATGTATTAAGGATACCAGCTAGTTGTCCGCTACACCGAGCACTCTTTGCCGACGCTGTCGCCGAGTGACGCAAGGTGCGAAGCGGATAGATGATGACCAGGTGTAGAGAAAATAAATAATTCAGGAGGGGTTTAGTCACTTTAGGTCGGTTTCGCCTCTCGGGCAGGGGATCTCGTGACTCCCAGAGTCGGCGATTGGGAATTTCAGGTGGAATGGTGGCTAATCGAATTCAGTGGTGTGAATGTTTTCGTTGTTTGACCGAGTTGTCTGCGAAGTGAGTGTATTTAATGACGCGGGGCAGTGAAAACTGTAAGAAAGCTGTCCTGCTGATGACGCCTCATTTTCACTTACAACTCGGTTGTTTGCTTGTTAGGTGTAGGCACCTTGATGTTGAACGTTTTTATATAGACGTCCCTTTTTTAGTGCATAGGTCCCTTCGCCTGGAATGTTATTTACAATGCTTCTGAACGTTAGACCTCAAACCAACACTCCACAGCCTGTTTCATCCTTGTCCATGTAGATGGCCTGGCTGGGCAATCGAACCGACAGTTTAACGTGTTCTAAGTCAAATTTCTTATCCGCTGGACCTCTAATTATACATTCACCCTTTTGAAATCTACTAGTAATGGAGTTATAAGTTGCTTCACACTATGCTTGCGCAGAAGAATGTAGTTCACCATGGATTTCAATATGCATGGTAGCTCAGTAGATAAGACCTTCGGCCCGTAACGTCAGGAGTTGCCGTTTTGTTATCCATTCAGTCAGTCATTGCCTGACGAGTTTTAACGAGGACAAAACCGGTTGTAAAGTGTGGTTTTTCGAGTCAGCATCAAAAGACAATAAAAGGTAACTACTTTTAATGTTTCACGAGTCTACACGAGTTTGCCACCTAAGTGACCCACACTTAACGGTTCAACTAATGCTGACTGACCAAAAGTCAGAGACGTCGTCTAACCTCGGTCACTTGACAAATTTGTGTGTTAAACCACTACTGAATGAAGATCTGTGCAAAACATATGCCAAAGTGTAATTGGAATTAGAATGGAATTGAAACACAGTGCTGTGAATGAATCACAAAGTCCATTTCGTGGTCGAGTTTTTTTAAATAAATGGTACTTTGTGACAGAGTAGCTCTCCAGGTCGTGTACCTTTCCAACTAAGCTCATTAAATGGAGACGAAGCTGACTAGCATAGGCCTCAAAATAAAGTTATATCATTCCCTGTAGACCTGTAAAATTACCCTTCCCTGACTGTCTGTTTTTTGTGTTCAGCTGAGTGAATTTATTACTCATCATAAAATCTAAGAACGGTTTGTCGTCAACGTGACAGTGATCCAAAGCATACTCTCAGATCAGACGAACATAGCTCCCTCTGTTGACACCACAGCCTGTGGTCTCAATTAGAATGTGTTCAAATACCTTCAGGAATTGCTTGCTTTTAAAGCGTTGAAGGATTCTAAAGCACCTCCAGCACCTTTGAAGGTTGTTTTAAGACAAGAATGGAGTGCTTCGTATCTAACTCTTTGAAAATGTAGCAACTTTGATTTGTAGAGGTGAGGAGTTGCTTGACACTGTAGTTGAACAGAACTTCGAAATAGTCCGGACAAAATTTGTGAGTGACATCGCAGCTTGTAAAGATTGACCAAGGCTTGTGATAGCCCTCTACTATCCGAACACTTTGTACACCTTTGACGAGTAATGTTTACTGCTCTGATAATTTTTGTAGCCTATCGCTTACAATTTGGCTAACGTGCAACTGATGTCCACATTCTCGTACGCAACGTCTATTTCGTTAAGTATGTATTTCCCTAGAATACAATTTCATGTTCTCCTGAGTCAGTGTCGAGCAGAGTTTGACAAGACGATTTGTCATTCTGATATCACCAACTCATCAAACTGAATCCTGTCCGTCGCACCTGTTAGCTGTCTTATTTATTACAAATCATTTACTCTGATCAAATAGACGTCATTTCCCAATTTAGACGAGAGTGCTTTATTTTTCTTCATCTATCCTAGTTACTGCGATCACAATTTGTGTTCAAAGTTGTGCCAATGCTCAATCCTGACGGCGTTATCGTTGGCAATTATCGGTGTTCTTTGTCCGGTTGCGACCTTAACCGAAAGTACACGTCTAACTTGAAGCGGTTCTTCCCAACAATTTGGCATACGAAAGAAATGGTTGTGGCGTAAGTCGGTGTACGTTCTGTACGGCATGTTCAACTGACAAGTTTTCTTGCGCAATATATGTTAAGTCTGTCTGTGAGAGAGCGCGTTATGAAGTATTGGTGCTATGTACAAAATAATTACAAATGAGTTTTCGGGGACTTGGTTAATTTTAAGTTGAGAATCACTCACTTTTGATCGCTGTCTTCGCATTCAGAAGATTTTTCTGAATACGAGGACTTCGATCAAATAAATGATGTTCAACCTGAGGTGTATGAAGCATTTTTACAGTAGATTCTTCTAGTGCATAATAAACAGTGAATTGGTTAAAAAACGGGTGATCCTTTAGTAAACTCAGTTCACATTACTTTAGACATGATTGTCGACTTTGATAAACGCCACTGAGATATGCAAGTGGCATTCTTGTACATTTCAGAATTTCTTCTGAAACTCATAGAGGGCTTGTACACACCTCCTGCTAACAATTTTCATAACTGTGGCATCTGTCTTGGATGATTTAAATTTTCTTGAAACTCCTGTTTAAAACATGTTCCTGAATGAACGAAGCGAGCAGGAGATTTTCGAAATGTGGTGGCGTGTTTTCTTCACCCAACTCCCTGCAATGATGTTTGGACAAATTTAAAGCTTCTGCAGAACGCATGCTTTGTGGAGGGATCATTGAACTTTTGGGCAACGTGAGAAGGACAGCAAAGGAAATTCATGACTTTTCCCCATGTTGTGCTGAGGCACTACAGTATGTGCGCTGCTTTAATTAGCGACGAGATTACGTTCTGCTGGAAAACAGTAAGCTTCCTAACCTTTAGAAGGATACCCCATTTCGAAAAGGTTTTTCGTGAAGTCTCCATCTCTGTGCAATTCATTGTGGAGACAACTGACCTCTGAGCTGAATCATCTCGAGACATTTCCTTCCGTGGTCGTTTCACCTCGACATATTCACCATACTAAAATCTATGACTCGGATTGTTCACCCAAGTGGCAAATTGAACGGAGAGCAGAAGTGACTGCTGGAGACCACACAATCTAATTACAGCACCATGCGCTAGAATCTGTGACCTGAAACGTCTCTGCACTACCTCGTCCAGATTTTGTACTACGTGTGACACGGAGCATCATCCTCTTCCCTTCATTCTGGGTTTGTATGCTCATTTTTTCCACACAATTGTTATTATCCTTGTGTAAACCAACACACACAGATGCCCCCCACAAATAATATTACAGTTTTTTAAGCAACACTCTTCAGGAAATCTGAAGTTTTGAAGAGTGTTACACTGATAGGATGAAGGGACTGCAGGAAACCAGCGTAAAGTGGACGAGAGAGACATTGGTGTGTCCGCTGGTGAGCTGCACACAAACGCCACTGAACGGTTCAGTCATTTAGTTTGTAGTTACCAAAGAACGATGACCACGAACTACTTGAAGAATCAACATTTACATTTCCAGCGAGTATCTAAAAGCCAGCATTGTGAAAACCGTGTATACTATCATGAATACGTTCATGTTAACCAGAACTGTGGGCTCAAAATAGTAATGTGCCATTCCATTCGCGCAAGGTCCAATAGATTTCTTGCTAGCTGAATGCTGGGCATCATAATTCGTGAGTGTGACCCAGGATTGATCGTTTCGGACCATCTTAGTCCACCACCCACATACTGCCTAGTGGTCAGCAAGCACTAGTTCGGCAGTTAATTGGATTGCCACCATACCGAACGATAAGTTTCATCAAAACGTCTTCCTGTAATCTTTGACTCGTCAGTTTTTCATAACCCTGAAAAGAAAAAGCTACACCCGTGCTCTTTCAGAATTACACGTTTAATTGAACAAGTACAACAAACAGCTAGAAAGTAGACTACAGGCATCATCATCACCTTCATCACTGTCATCCTTATCCTACTGAGCACCATCACCATAAGTAACAATGGACTATTGACTCAGGGTGATGCTCAACTGGGGTGCAAACTTACAAGGCAGTATACACCATAACTTGAAAGCAAAGAGTGGAAAAAGGTTTGGGCATATCGATCAAAAAATGTCGTATTCAATACCGAGGCACTTACCCCTTAAAAACAATTCCAGCTGTAAATTAAAGAAGGATGCCGTTTTCAAGGCAGTTTTCGTGTGGCCTTAACTGTCCTGCGTACTTAGCTACATTTACTCAACAAACAACTCCAGTCTCCAAGCTGTTGAGTTCAATTTACTCATAACCACTCAATGATTCCAGTCATGGGCTGTGAAACCCATCAGGGTTCTAACCCGGAAGACGAATGTGATAGTGGCGATTCGGCGAACACCTTTCTCGTTCAAATTTAAACGCAGTGACCGATCAGGATAATTGGGGGAGTGTGGTTTGTAACCTTTTCTCCTATTATTCACTACCAAGTACCTTCCACCACGCTTTTGTTTTTCACGGCAGTGATCCCTGCTGACTTAATCTCACCCACTCCTAGGTGCGCGTGATTCGGCATCCAGTATTCCATTTCCATTCGATTACCTATGGTGTATAGTTTGTCCGCGTACCGATCCATCATCTGAGGACCTTTCCCCTTTCGACTGTTGACTACTGTGATTAAGCAGATGTTTAGCTAGAATCTTCAGAACACGGCCCAACCAACCAAAAATTGATGTAGTTAAAAATGAGCTAGCTGACTTATTCGGCACTCGCCAACCAACATCTCACAGTTGACCTCGTCGCCGCTTGTCTACACTCGAACTCATACATCCCTGGCTAAATTTTTGAAGGTGGTTCACGTCTTCTGCCCCGAGCGATCTAGTTTAACAGCCACCGTGTTACATAGCTCATCCGGTTCTCCTACAACCACAATCCTTAGACCCCAGGGAGGTGTCTGGCCGTCGCAATGGCCGTCCTGGATTTTTGAAGGCCGCCATGACTTTGAACGTTTGAAATTCTCCATATTTCGTAGTTCTAATGTTTGTGACACAATATTCCATTTAGTAGAACCAGTCAGTAGCCTCAGTGAACCCCTTATTCAAACATCGAACGCAAACAGTTTGAGGCAGCAGAACGTATCCCATTATACTTGGCAATATATGAAATTGTATTGAGAATTATATGTGCCGATTGATGTCTGTCAGGCATTGACATCTTGTTGGTTGGCGGCATCCGATTCGGATTAGCCTGTCACAGTGACCGAAGACAAAGGACGCCTGCGCTTATCCATCACTGCAATTGGCTTGCGCTGCACCAATTGCAGTTCCACCAACACACCACATATCCAGTGTAAACTCGAAGGAATAAGACTGGGAGGTGTGACAGTGGGGCCTTTCTGTCCAGCCGGCCAATGCTGGTTAGCCACTTGATTGGCTAATAAGAAATGAAAACTCTTATCTCTCGGAAACTAAACAGATAGAGACTGTAATAACGAGATCTAAACTAGGAAGAAAGACTTCTGAAGTGGAATACAAGAAGCATTGCAGTATAGGAGTGCAGGTTGGTGCATCCCAGAGAAGATAGGGATTAAAAGCAAAATACTCATTGGACTATGAAAAGTCAGGCAGACCATTCATCATACATTACATCAACAAAGCCGGAGAAAAGAATGGGTAGAAGACCACAGACACTCAAGTTTCTGAAAAGAAGAGCGGATTAATTTTTGACGACCAGGATGTTGGCGGACGCAGTCGTTAACAGATATAATGAATACGCTGATATGACCTACCTGACCGGGGCCTAACGTACTCGTCGTCTAATCGCCGACGGTGTACTATGAGTAGGTTGGTGGCCTACTAGCCCCAAACGGCCAGCGCATTCGCGGCCGCACACATCACAACGCCATATAGTCACGTCACCGCGACCTATGGCACCAATGGTTCCTTTGCGGACCGCACGCCTACGCTCGCGACCGCGCAATAGTTGCTCGTTGAACCTTCGCACGCCCGCCCAAACCGTATTTCTCCAGGCCGTCCGGTTCAACGCAAAATCTTCACCAACGTCTGAAATTAATGTTACAACGTGAAACACTTACCTGCACAACATCCTGGTACCTCCGCTTCTGGCCACCGGGATATCGCGGTTACTGTACGGTAACTGCTTTGGGATATGGTCATCGCCCATCCGATAGACGTGACCGAGCCAACGGAGCTGATTCAGCATAAACATGGCTTCCATCCCGTCCATGCCCGCTCGCCGCAGTACCTCAGTGTTCGGAATCATGTCCGACCACCGAATACCCGAGATGCGCCTCACTGCGTCTCACTGCCGTACAGCAGTATAGACAGCACAATTGAGCGGTAGACACACAGCTTCGTGGCCATCTTCAGGCTGTGACACTTCCAGACACGCCTTCCAAGACGTCCGAAAGCAGCGCTAGCCTTTGCCACACGCGCTCTCAACTCGCGGTCCACGGACAGATCTGTCTACAAGTTGCTACCCAAGTAACAAAAATCCCCGCAGCCATTCACAGTGTCTCCAGCGATGCGAATTGCGGGTGGGGGTACACAAGCAGCACCTCCACCAGGAGAAGGCTGAATGAACGAAAACGTCTTACTTGTGTTGATGTCCAATCCAAACTTCGATGCTGCCGAAGCGAAGGCTGTATCCAGTCGTTGCAGCTCTTCTTCACTGTGTGCCGGAATTGCGATATCATCGGCGAACAGAAGCATGCGTATCGTTGATGTAATCGAGTCGGGACGCCAAAACGTCGGATATTCAACAGCCGCCCGTCCGTCAGTTACTCCACCTCAATACCATCCTCTTCAAAGTTCTGAAAAGCAACTGTTGCCATCGCAGTCAAATATAAGCTAAATAGGGCTGGGGCTAGAACACAACCCTGCTTCACGCCAGTGACGATGTCAAAATCATCAGAGGTCGATCCACACGATTGTACCTTCGCCTTCATGCCCACATGCAACAACCTAACCATATTTACGAACTTACCTGGACATCCAAACTTACCAAGCACCGTCCACGGCGCCTCGTGGCTCACCGAATCGGAAGCCTTGGTGAAGTCCACGAACAGGGCATACAGGAGCTGAATCCGTTCCCGACACTTCTCCTGAAGCTGTCGAGCAGCAACCACCAGGTCGATTGTACTCCGACTCGCCCGAAATCCACACTGCTCCTTGGAAACATTCTCATCCAAAACGGTCGCATTCAAGCGGTTCAAAAGGATTCTGGCAAGTACCTTACCTCACAACATCAAAGGCTGATACCTCGGTAGCTGTCGGTGCACTGCTTGCTACCCTTGCCTTTGAACAAAGGTACGATAAGGGCATCCTTGATGTCTTGCGGCATTGCCTCGTGCCTCCAAATGGAGTGAACAAGCTGGAGCAAAGCGCGTTTCACCACCGGACCGCCATTCTTCAGAATCTCACCTGGCAGCCCGTCATCGCCTTCAGCCTCCCCGTTGCGCAGCTGACCAATCGCTCTCTGCAACTCCAGTAAGTCTGGGGCGAGAGCAAGCTAAGATTTGATATCCTGTTGCGGCATACTGTTCACAGCCACCCAATCAACTGTAGCAGAGTGGTTAAGCAGGCTGCCAAAGTGTTTGCGCCATATTCCCATGATGTCTTCCGGCTGGCTGCGATAATAGCCGGTGTCCACATCTATCAATGCTTTAGTAGACTGGATAGACGGACCGAAGATCGCTTCAAGCCGATCGTAAAAATCCTTGTGTTGTCGACGATCTGCGGAGCCTTGCATGCGCTCGCTCTGTTTCCTCCACCAGTTGTCCTTAATTCCGCGAACGCGCTCAGCTAGTTGACGGCGGATACTCCGGAACGTGGCTTTTTTTGCTCCATTGGCCGGGTCCAGTGTGGATGTGGCGAACACAGCATTCTTTTCTCGTACCATGTTGGGGATAGCCACGTTGTTTTCATCAAACCAGTCCGGGTGTTTCTTGCGCTCCACACTTATCGTCCCGGTGGCTGCTGCCATAATCTGTTCCTTCAGATGCTGCCACATACCCTCGGGGGTAGTGGATACAGGAACGTTTTGCAGACGGGAGACGACTGCACGTTGAAAGGCAGTCTTTCTCTCCCAGTTCTCCAACCGCCTGATATCCAGCTTCTGCCGTTGTCCAAAAGATCTACAATAAACGGACTTGCGTACATAGATTAACAAGTTGGTCCTGACCAGCCTATGATCCGTGCTACATACAGCGCCACGCATCACCTGCATGATGCACATCCCACGAATGTCGCGCTGCCACACAATCACGTCGTCAAGCAGATGATGGTGACCGCTTTGTGGATGAGTCCACGTCGTGATGTCGCTCGCAGCCAGATGGAATCGAGTGTTCGTGATAGCCAGCTTGTGAGTAGCACACAGGTGCAGCAGACGATCGGCGTTCTCGTTGACTGAACCAATGCCGTAGGGTCCGAGCACTCCAGGCCAAACCAACGAGCGTTCAAATCGCCCAGTACAAACAGTCAGTCACTCACCGGCGCCGACCGGATTGTGGCGAACAGCTGGCCATCGAACTGGTCCTTTGTATCATCAGTGTGACACATAGTTGGACCATAAACACTAACAAATGTAGCACACTTACCTCGACCGAGTCGCAGGCGTATCGACAGCATTCGAGGGCTGATGCCGTGCGGTTCGCCTATCATCAAAGCATTGATGCGATCAGCGACTGCAAAACAGACACCATGCTCCCGAGCACCTTCTGCCGGGTAACCTATCCAGTAGAAAGTGTACCTAGCGCCTGCTACCCGCAACTTACCTCGGTCTGCAAGCCTTGTCTCACTCAAGGCTTCTACGTGGATTCCATATCGGCGCAGTTCCATCGCGATCAGGGCGGTGCGTCGTTCCGGTCGTTCTGTGGCGCCACATCGATCCAGCAGTGTGCGCACGTTCCACGTCCCAATCGTGAGCGTCTTGCATCCCCGGGCCTGTCTCCAGTTGGTCTTCTGGGCACTGAAACATAATTGAGCATTATCTGCTCGGGGGCCCGTGGTTGGAGGGATGTATGAGGGTGAGTGTTTGACAGTAGCATATTTTTGCCTATCCACTCTGCCATGTGCATCAGATAGAACAACTCGGTTTGTCCTGCGCGACGGCCGATGCAGTATAGCATTTGGTTTAGTTTGTATCATCATCATTGTAAGTATGGGCTTCGGATACTGCGAGGACGCCCAAAGCCTTTGGCTAGAAAGCCTGTACCGCAAGGCAGCAGCTGTCTCACACACACGCAGACGCGACAGCATCAACCACCAAGGAGAGGATCGGCAGCCATATCAAAACAAGTCCAGCACTTACTCACTCACTCACAGGAACAGTAAAACTGTACACACGATCCTAGCATCTCGCCCAACACACAGTCACCACGCACAGCAAACGCACGCATCTGATTTTTGTCTGGCTGCTCCCCTTTGGCCAATATGGCATGGTTGAACCCGCAAGGACCGAAGTCCAAGTCAGCACAGCCCTCCGGATCAAAACAGCACGCAAGCCTGACCCCCACGCCAAGGTAGCAGAAAAGATCAAACTTCCATATTTCGTCTACGACATATTTGAATAATAACGGTGAGGGTGAAAGACCTTGACTTACACTGCCTTTGTTGTTAAACTTCTCAGAAATTAAGCTGTAAACCATAACCCGAGCTGATGTATGGGAATAAAGTGCCGGCTATGTGTTCACACACTAGTTCGGCAAACTCCTGCGTTTGTGCACCGGAATGCTAGTAGATCCACCCACTGAACAGGAAACATTGTTAAAGTTGGGGGAAATGGCGGGCTGGCTTGCGGTAGGCCGTTCGAGTCTTATGTGACTCCCAGCCAACCGCAAACCCGTTGACAAACTCACCTCTACCTAGTTCGAATTAAATTCTCACTGGTATTTTGCGGAAATCGCACCATAAAAACGAAGATTTTGATTGTCAGCTACTATTCATTCAGCTTCTGAGCATGTGCAATTTGTAACACACTATCAAAGTCTGTAGCGAAAATATTGTTATTTGCTAACTTCGCTAAACCGAGTTACTTTTGACCAGCTTGGTCGTGTGAATACTTTCGGAAGAGTGCAGTTAGGTTCGATTATTCACTTTCACTGTTTTGATGGCTGTAGCTTGCTGTACGATGAATTGTGTCCTCCTCATGTCTGACAGTCTGTGACTAGCCTTCGGTTATCCTTTTCGTAACTCTGTAGGATGCATTTTAGCGGCTGAAAACGTTCCGAATCCAGTTCGAAAGCACCGTTCCACTACCACACAGTGGATTCATTCCTTAATCATCCGACACAGTCACGGGATTATGGTTATCTCGAATAAAGTATACGCTCCTTAGTTAAGAATAAGAAATTTGTTGCTATTAACATTAGTCATTTTTGTGACTAATTTGTACGTTTACGACACGTGTGGATACAAATGCATTCTGTCTAGCTTACACGTAAATTCAGGGTATGGCGTTGAGAACAAGTGTACCAAACCACCAGTTAGACACTAGTGTGAAGACTTCATGTTATCCAGTTCTTGCCTGTCACTAGACTACACCAGCGTCCCTCAAGGATATATTGTGCACGACCACTCCAGACGTAACTATGATTTTAATCTGCTTATCCCAAGGGTGATATTTCCTTGATCACTATTTCCAAGGAAATAATGCTTTCTGAGATGAGCAACTTACTTATCAAATATTGACGCTGTTTGCGACCTAAACGAGGCGACGCAATGGTGAACCTCTCATGAGGACGATTTTGCGCGGAGCTGGGACTGAGAATATTCCGATGTACACTTTGGACCTTCTTAACAATCCCAAAACATTTTCACATTGTATTTAACCACCGCTCATCTTCTGCCAATATTATCAATCTAGTTATCTACTCACAACGTCTACATTTACTAAACCTCGCATCAATTACTGCAAGTGATTGGGGAAACCGCAACCAGAGGGTCTTATGCGGCCAAAGTCCAACTGATTTGATTAACAGTCTGCACTTCAGACAATGTTATCAGTAGTCAGATTTGTTTGGTACTAGTAATTTGAATTCTGATACATGTTTTTGAACTGCGAGTCCCAAATATTGAATTGTGATACGTCTGTAAATCGACCGCCTCTAACAATTTTCGGTTAGTCTGTCACCATCAACTTCAGCTTCTTTCATTGCTGTGCACGTGACTTTTAACACTGTGTTATTTTACTTTATCTGCCTGAATCTTCAGGTCATAAGCACTTCCTGTGATTGGTGGTTTAGTGTGAAACACCCAGCTTCATAGCACGCTTTGTATGGAAACTTCATCACATAAAGGTCAATAATGCAGCCCATCGACGTATCGGGTGAGCGATCATCATCAAGTGATGTTTATCTGTTTGACTGAAATGTCGAAATACTTCCGTGACTGTACTTTGGAGAACACATCTGAGGGTGGTTGAATAATATGTCATTTCTTCTGACCACATACGTTTGGTAAAGCATTTCTGAGACCAGTTCTTCATCTACCTTTCTGTTGAGTCTGTTGCAAAATAATTAAAAATTCCCAGCCAATGTGTACTCACTAGAAAGTGACGGTCATACTTTAAGTGATGTGAACGCTTTGCTGCCATATCATGAGTACCCTATTCACAGTGCTTTTTTTATCTACGAACCATTCACCAGAAATGTAGTCTGGAGATGATGACGTCGGTTAACTAGTTCAGACGTGTTGTGGAAAGGGCTGCTTCTTCCTACACCTCGATGAACCACCACATGGCAACTCAGAGAACTAAGCGGTTTATTGTTGACACTCCTTGCATAACAGAACCGAACATTTACGTCATCTTGCCTAAATAGCACTCATTATCCCAGCCACAATTCCAGTTGACCCAGCTAAATCTCGTCAAACTGACGTGCTGACTAACAAGGATTAAAGTGTGTAAATCGATTGAAATATTGAAGACGGATTGAGGGATTGCGAATTGATTATAAAAGTTTGGATGGAAAAGTATGATTTTGGAAACTTAGGGGTGAACATTTCGGCGATGACTGTCATTCACAATTCGCAGGTCAATGATACTTCAGTCCTGTATCGGCTATGCGAAGTCATTTAGCCTTTCAATACCACACCGTCCGGAAGATCATTTACTAACAACACTATATCTTCAGAGTGAGGAGAAGGTAGAGGCTGACAGTGACCAAACAGTAGCCATGTACGGGAGTTTGCACCGTCTCACGACGAATTCATGTGGACTTCGGTCTGGGTCTTTGTTCGTCCGAAATGAGTACGCGAGATTTGAGATTCAATGGGCACAAGTGATGCAAAACATGGCGGATCTGATCGTTAAAACGATATTCGCAGGGAAGCGAACATGCTTTTGTAAAAATGACGCAAACTGACATCAGCATTGGTGTCCTTTTGTATCTTGTCCATAAGCACTTGGTCGGTTGCACTGAGTCTGGCCAGTTGCCTATGATTACCGAATGTTCATATCTTACGTCTATGGGTTGATAGCTGGAACACATCCCGTCCAGTTAGTTTGTTCAACACTAATAAATTCCAGGATATCATCGAACGGGCCAACCTAACCTGATCTGTTGTCAGTTCCGGAGCAGATGACTAGCTCTCGTTGACATTTACATGCCTAGTGTAGGTCAATATTGTTTGCTCAACGTCACTTCACTGAACGCACATCTAGCTCTCCCAACTGAAGCACTTTAAGTATGACCGCTGATTTCTCGATGCCACCCGGCTAAATGAGATTTTCTGAGTAAAATATACGTATTACTGGATTGTCACACAAATTCAACAGATATGTCACCACTCCGCTCGGCTGAACGCCATAGCATCGTATACATTTAAACAATAAATGACCAGCTAATCCGACAGCTTAGGTTGTAAGATGACTTAGACCCATTAGTCAGTCATTATTGCTATCATCATGAAACGCTTAATCGCTCTGAAATGGTAACACTGATGGCAAATAGTCGCATCCTGTTAGCTCAGATCATTTGCGCTAAAACCCACCAAGGCCAAACCATTCTTTTTACCTGTTCGGAAAACAACTTACAGATGAACTGAACCACTGTAGCCCCAAAATTTTGCAATGCTTATGCCATCGTTTAGTTCGTTACTATTGAGTCCTCATACGCTTGCAAACCCATTCCACTCTATCTTTCTGCCTGACCGGTCGCCGTGTTTTGGTCTCTGAAGATCAGCATGTGGATTCTGATGATATTAACGAAAGTGGTTGATAGATGCAATAAGGAAATTTAATAAAGGTCACGTAGTCGGTCGGGTCAGATGGATAATCAATACCTTCAGAGAATTGTTGCACTCACTCTGAGTGGGTTTGAGCTTTAACCAGTAAGGTAAGGTGTGACCAGTTACAGGCGGGAGCTGTGTACCTTTCAGGTCAAGTTCCGTCGGTTAACCGATGCTTACTGCCCTTGACCGCTTCACCTCTAGAGATGTGTGCATTCTTTTCTGTTAGTAAGGAGTTTTAAAATTATAGTTAATTTTGAACTACCAGACTCACTGCTATTTCGAATTTACAGCACTGCTCACGTATTTGTATGCGCGCTTCTCTTCCTTCCAAATTCTTGACCATCTTGATTTTCTAACAATAACTGATGTTATCTACCGATTGCCCATCATCGAACCGTGTGATGTGGCGAAATTTTGAACTAATTTATTTCGACAAATAGCCATGTGATTGATAGATAATAAGGGCTTACACTAAGTTCATTTGAGCACCATTCGCAGTTGCTGGCAGCTTCTGCGGACACGTGGACCGTCCAAACATCCTCCTTTTCAAAAAGGCACCAAAGACCCAAGTTTCGCTTCAGCCAGAACACATCCGTAGTGCATGTCCTTGTTACGGTGGGGTTGTGACATACTGCCCACGTTCTCGAAATAACTATGGTGACCAAAGGGCCACTAACCACGCAAGTGACACTAACGAAGTGTTTCACAGATTTAACAATTTGACCTTCTGGATTTTAATCTATTCATTTTAAAACAGTTTAATAAGTAATAAAACCTTACAACAAAACCATACAAAATAAAACTACAGTAGAACTGCTGGAGAGCAATGTGATTGCTGAGAATGTGAAGGCAAGTGAATACAACTTTTTCACGGAACACTCCAATGCGAAATTTTCACCAGCCTATCAAAATTAGATATTTGCCAGAGATGAATAGTGGGTTGTGCATAGTCTGGTCACAAAACACTCCAACGTACTATACACCAGTGATACAACGTGTTCCACTGCTGTGCCCGCATGTGCACTGTGTTGGTTGAATCGAGGACAGAAAATGGACTTGGGAACTTATTTTAACGTTTTTTCTCGCTTGTCTTATCTCAGTTGAAAAGCATGCACAACAGGTTATGATGTTCTTATTAATCTGTCGCGCGTACACCTACACTCACTCGTGCTGAGCTGCCAGAACATCATTCACTGTTGTGTTCAATCTTTCCATCAAATCTGTCGTCATTCTGTAATATTTTTTTTATGCAACAATTATATCGGAAGAAATCAGCAGATTTATTTAGAATGAGTCACATCCGAACACAATTCATTTTAGCCCTACATTTACACGAATAACCGATATGTATAGGTTACTGGAGAAATCAGTAGTTCTACCAGGAAAACAAAGTCGTTTCTCGTAATAGAATATTAGGTGGACAAACTGTTCTGCTAGACTCACATGTATCTAATTTGTTTTTCAAGCATTTTCGATCGTCTATCTTTGTTGTTATCATTTGAGTTCACTGCCTGCGTCGAATTTTCTTTCCAGCACCATGCGTGAACATGAGATACTGGTCTACTGTGATTTGCATGGTCACAGTCGAAAGCAGCACATGTTTATCTACGGCTGTAAAAGTCTGAACCCTGAAATGCGTTTTCATTACCGTATATTTCCGGCGATGTTGGGAAAGAATGTACCAGAACTGGTAAGACATTACTTTGATGTTGTTAAGAGCGGTCCTTTTGAATCCAGACACTCAGTGTTTGTCTTCAACTTTCTCATTTTTATGGTGTGTCGCTTAGATTCTTCCATTCTGCAAAGGTTCCGGTTATAGTTGTTCTGTTGAAACCTCACATATTTTGGCTAGCGATTTAGTTCATGTTTCATTTTTCAGAACGATCGGGTATCTTGAATGCTACTCACACGAGACCACTTCTCCTTTAGGGCACAATCTTGTTCTAAGGCTTTCACAGCAAAGTCATCCTCGATGAACCTGCATTCCAAAAAGTCCCACACGAAAGTTACCTTTCCAGTATTACGACCCCGAAAGAGTTCCTTTACTCAATTTTTAAGTTCGCGCAGATGTAGGTGAATTGGTGATGTTTTACGGATACCAGCTAATCATTTGCCACAACGAGCAGTCTTTGTGGGTACTGCAGCCTACTGGTGTGAGATTCAAGGTGAACAGGTAATGACTTGGCTTAGGGATGTGAAGTCACTCCCCAAGAGGTTGTTCTCTGTAGGTTGAATTTCTCTTACAGATCACGCCCCTCACAGCTCACAGCGTCGGTGGCTGGAGATTTTAGGTGAGTTGACACTTAATCAGAAGGGCTGTGTGGTTGGAAGATTTAGACAACCTGATTTTGAAGGTTTGAGTTTATATATGACTGCGTTCCTAGTACTTAGACACCTTTCATTCCTTGCTTTGGGCATGTAATAGGGCCTGATTTCTTCTTCACGATTGCCTGGCAGTTAGACATCAGCCCGATCTACTGATATGTTACCCTCTTATATGATTAGGATGAGGACGAATGTGAGCTTCTCGCAAACCCCTAACATTAGAGATGGTGCACCGGCGTAGGTACCATGACGTCATTGGATTCTGTGGACTGGTGCTTTGGTAAGCTGCATTCTTTTGGGCAGTTATTTTACACTTGCCACAAGTTCTAGTAGAGTTCAATCACTCCTTGTTTTAAATCTTCAGTGATCTTCCGTTTCTTGATCGGCTGGGTTACAGTTGTACTCACGGCCCTCTCAAGATTCCTTAAAGGAGTGGCTTCAACAGATCTGTCTTATTCTTTTTTGCTCCTATTTTGTGAGTAAATGGCTGAAGAACTCTTGCTTTCAGAACATCGTATCTCCTAGTTTTTGACATCATACCAGTGTTGTAAGTCTAGGAATTGAGGTCAGTGAACCGGAGGAGTAAAAACGGAGGGATTCTAGGTTAGCTATCGGTCGAAATATTTATCAACCCCGCCACGGATCTTAATTTATGAGGCACACTAGATGATCCTAACCGGTTCGTCGGCGGCATTGCAATGAAACCTGGAATGTCTGGCCCGCAGGGTGGACGAAACAGACAACCACAAGCGTCGTATGCTCGTCCTATTCAGCGTGTAGTGCGGTGTCACACACAGCCGTCAAGTCGTCACATAACTAAGTACACGGGGTGGCGGAATGAAATCAGGATGTGCGTGGGATGCACGGCTGACGATCCTATATAATGGATCAACGCACTGCCAGCCGAATGAAATTGGCTGAGCGGTGCCGATTGGCTGATTGTTCTCGGTAGTGAGTGCATAATACGCCACCCAATATATATTTAGTCCATTTGTCTCCAAGTGTTTTTGAACAGTGTTCATTCTTGTTCTACCACACTAAGTTGATCAGAATGGGCAGATTCAGTGAGAAATTGTCTGTTTCTACCTACTGTACAAGGCAAAGCTCAGTAGCTTCACCTCAATCGCCTATCAGCTCAATTTCAAAAAACGCGGCGCACATTGTTCATTAGGTGTTGTTTTCAACGAAATCTTGATTATGTTGACTTCAGTTATTAAGTTTAGTCGAGGTGGCAGACAAAGAAAGTGAATATGAGTGCGTGCGTTTCGAATTATTCCTTCCGTTCCAATCACGAAAGGCCCTCTTTTGGAATTTTTAGTTCACATGGACTGAATAAACTTCGTTAGGAAGGTGACTGATTTCAACGAGTTCGGACACTGTTAAAGCGCATTTATTTTGTTAAACTTTGCAGTAGATAAAGAGGGTTTCATAATGTCTTGCATGCAATTTCACGCCCCTAAAATCTTAACAGTATTCGTAAATTTGACAGCATATTTTCGAAAGTGAGGCAATTTGATAAATTTACCCACGCATCTATCGTAAATCACAGATAATCGTTTTGGTATTTATACGGTTTGACTAAATTCGTGAGTACTTCCTAAGTATCTTTTATCCTATGACTAATTGTTCGTATACAATTGTCTCCTCTTCATGATGGTTCAGAGCCACCTAACGTCTACACCACTCTACGATTAGAGTCTTTGTTCAACTTTAATGGGTTGAAACAACCTGTCTGCAACGTGAATAAGCGAACGTACGTAACTATTATTCACGAATCTCTTAAACATCGCTTAGAAGTCCACTATTCTTCCTTCAAATTTTATCTCCTAACTTTTCGTCATTGATTAGAACGGCTGAGCAATATTAACGTAAATTTTGTTTAACCCAGCTGCCTCCGGTAGTAAGGCAAGCAAGAGGCATCTAATCATTTCGTCCGGTCACATACCCTCTCTTCGTCAACTATTGTATGCCTGTTGTGTAGTACGGAATAACATAATTCGCTGCAAATCACTAGACTTTACACTGGCTACAGCTGAATGCACACTGCATCGTAAGTGTCTGATAACTCATGATGTTCATCTATAATCGGGCACGTGATTATCGGTGTAGTTCTTGGTCGAAGTCATCGGGCTGAAATAAACGGAACAAGGTTCGACTCGTCAGTCGAATTTCTTGTCCAGTAGACCACTGATCCTGGAAGCACAAAACAAAGATGGAACATGAAACAAGCCGGCCATGGATTGTCTAATTAAAAGTGAGGGTTATGGAATATTACACCACGGCTATTTTTTTCAGTCGAATGAACCCAACGGTGCAAATCCATTACTGATTTGCTAAAACTCACGCGTTTGTGATACACGTTTATTGGTCGTTGTCTGTGATTAAAACAAAGAAATGAAATGTGAAATACAAACCTCCTGTTAAAGCTGACGCTCAAAGAACTACTATCTAAGCTGATAGGGGCAGCCTTGTAACTCGAAGGGTAGTTAGTTCGATCCGCCATTCAGACTATCTCTACCTGTTGAGTCCAGGAAAGGACAAAGTCATTTGCGGAGTTTTGACTTGAGGGGAGCACCAAGCGGCTTTACGAACGCCGTTCTGAACTCATGTGACAGTAGCCAATGCAAACTAGAAATCCGTGATGAACTATGTCCACGTACACCAACCAGCTGTAAATAAGCAACGACTGGATTAATTAACCTCGTATATTTTCATCACTGGTTGTTCTTTCCGGTTGCATCTATGAGATTCAGTTTGCAGCCAGTTATCACGAGTTTCTGTGTTACTTTATGGAAAACCTCATTCTGAATTTAACTGTAGAAGTTGGGTTAGGCTATCGATGTTGACGTCACCGTTCTGCAACATACCAGATCATACTGCATGTAAGCTAGATATTTTGCACTTGTACAATTCTAGAAAGGAATAGTCTGTGTAACTGGGTTCAACCCTGAAAACTTGAAGCCGGGCACCTTCACCGTGACCTCCTCCCATATCTCCCGGTTACTCTGCGATTATATAGAAGGTAGGAGTTAAACTATTTTCCCGTTCACAAATCTAACATCTTAATGGTTTCGATCAGTGTTCTGAAAAATACACAGTAAAACAAGACGTTCAGTGTATACGGTCGAGTCATTACGATTCGATCGCAGGATAGCAAGTTGTAATTAACAACGAGAACTCTGTGACTACTACTGTCAATAATATTGAAAAGCCCAAGAATTACCAACAAATTGTTACAGCGACAAATCAGTTTTTGATCGTATATGGTCACCAGAATAGTAGTAACTAAGCTTCCTTACTAGTGGGCAGTTGAAGTTTGGATCCTGTTCTGTACGAGAACAGACGATATTGACGGACCTTACTTAATAAGGTCAACACTAATATGGTGGAAATAACAGATGTAGAAAAAAATCATTCAGTGAGGCACGGGTAGTCCAACTCGCACATCATCACGCCACGTGCCCTCCGGTCGCTTATGGATCGGAATCCTAATCCATAGCAGGGCGACGTTTCTACTTGCAAGATATGTGCACCTCTGCCCGGTTTTGTGCGTGTGGCTGACACTTTTCGTCGTTGGTTATCCCATTTGCCATTTCTCGTCTGTTGGTCCGATTTCGTTGTGTCTGATGGCTCTTCTAGTCACCCGTTTGTGCCCACCCTCCAACGGTGTGGGCTATGATCACACCTCGCCACCGGGCTGAGTTATTCTATCGACTGTTGGAATAATCTAGCCTCCACGTTGATCATTCATCACAATATTTTCCAAAGCAATCTAGTCGGAAATCTATTAATGTGAAGAAATTCGTACATTTTATTTAATGTGAACTTGTCAGTGGGTAATCTTAAAATGTTACCGTCTCGTTATTTCAGTTTGACTTTGAAAAGTGCAAATTTGTTGTTCAAAAACACAAGGAAGGTACTGGACGAATTGTCATGTGGAGGACGGGGATCGCAAACAGCTACACTCTGGAGGTGAGTGATTTCCATCTGTACGAAGGCAGACATGAAAGTTGACTGAAATGATGCTCTTCAGAGTGACAAACCGTTTCGGAAAATAACTCACGAAGGCGTATGAATCTTTATATATTGCAAGTTGAACATCACTCACATTTGATCACAACGTTCGCATTCATTTGAACTTTTCTTTTGAAAAGAAGCACTAGACTCGAATTCTGTTCTCATTAGAACTCGTCAGAAGTGCACAGCCTTGCCACGACCGGGATTAGAATCCCGGCCACACTTTCTTGAGGTGACCCTGTCAACCACTGCGAAATTCACCTCACATTAGGCATGATCAGATTATTGTGTGTGAATGCGCGACCATTTTCAGCTGTGTGTTATGACCAAGTTTCTCGACCGCCTCGGCAGGAGACAATAACTGTCGTGTTAACTCCAGTCAGTAGCCCTGCGATTAACACTTCCGAGACAGCTGGAAGTCTCCAACCTCAATAAACCCAGTAGGCGATATTTTAGGTTATTGATGAGTAGTCGAGAATATGGTTATTTTCAAATCAAACGTCACCAATGTTTGGTCGCAGCCTTCGTATTCAGACTGTATGAATTGGTTACGATACCTAATACGTCATAAAATTAAATATACTGCTCTCCAAATTGAGACAGACAGCCTATACTGACTCCGACGTGTCTTTTTCATACAAACAGCAGTTTTCAAAGCATTTGTTTGCCCACACAGTTGTACAAGCAAAATTGAGTAATATCACTTACTTCAGGTCCCAGCGTTAATGGATGAGGTTGTACAGAGTCACGAACAACCTCACGTATGTCACTGTTCAATTGTACAACGTGAAATCACATACAGGACTGCAAACTGTGAAAATGAACATAATCTGGATCACCTGGTTTTTCGTGTACAAATCCAGTGAATTATGAGCCCAGTGTTGTTCGTTTTTGATTGATATCATTGACCTCTTTATTGTAACATGTAAGATCTGCGCATTTCATGCGTTAAAAGTCCATCATGCGAAACCTGCACACATGAATCCCAAAACTTCTACATCCTGATTTTTGTGGTTGACTTTGCGATGCTTTAAAGTCATTCATTTGTACCGCTTTTCCGTGTCATGGTTAAGACTATTCATGAATTGAACACGTTTGACCACTCTGTCAGATGACGTTGTTAACGGTGGATATCAGAATGGCTGTTTGCGTTGGTTCAGCGGAATCGCTGCTGTTCCCCATATATATAATTAACAAGCGCTCTTTATTGAGAATTAAACTGGACGCCTGCACTTGTTAACTTCAGAATTATTTGGACGCGGACGCCTATTCACTCCATCGCCAATCTGTTACAGATTTACACTTTAACAGAACAAGCCAAGTCTCTATGTTGTTTGCCATCAGGAACGTCTCTGAATTGTCGAACGGACCTACTGGAATTCACCAGTCGATCACACACACACACAGTATGTATGGGTTACAACAACAAGGAGTGACTAACGTACCAACGCGTAGGTGAAATAATTAAGTTCACATCTCGCCATAGGCCCCAACGTCCCATTTCGATTGGAGATAGATAAATTCACTTATGAACACAAATTTGATTCCCTCATAGTTTGCCACATTACTATCTAGATAATGCCGTAACACATGTAACCGGCTAGTTGGTCCTTACCTATAGTACTTTAATGGCATTGATTAGGCGAGCTGCTTTCTAGCTCATGCTTCAGACTGATCCATCACCCAAAGAATATCCCGTTTGTTCTGAGGCGCCATTAGGAATACGAGTCAAGAGACCATCTCTTGAATGGACCCTAGATCTGTCAGTCGAAGTAGGGGGCAGCATAATTTTGGCATTATTATCAAACTATGACTGCAGGTTTTAATGTTGGTTTTCTGAATTTCACCTTGTAAATTCTGTGTGATTTCGAACAGGTGAGTTAACCCACCGAAGCCGCAATAAAGGTGATCCAAATGTGTTTCAACGATCGGTTTCTGATATGCACTAAGTAAATGGAAGACTGTGGTGAGGAACCATTTTTATAATACGTGTAAGCACACCAGTTATTGTATCGTAAAGTTTCGAAGTTTTCACAAAAGATGTTAGGGCAATTGATTTCAGACAACTTTTATAGGTAAGTGGAAAGCATAAAAGTTGGTTAGATACAGAATAGTCAATACAATGACGAATAATAACCAGAGATTTCAGTTAAAGCGATTTCAGACGTTAAACAATACAGGCTACAAAGGGCCCTTTTAAGAAAAATTAGATGTAACCGAAAGGGTATGCATTATGTCAAACTGATGAAAATAGAACAAATCAAGCAAAACTTTTGTTCATCCAAATGATGCAAATTTAAGCGCTATCATACAAGCGATTTCAACAAACTTGTAAACCGTTTCCTTAAAACAGACGTCCGATATTTTCGACACCAGACCCACAAAAGTTGAATAGTTATTAAGACAAGAAATAAGTTCTCCAGATATTTTGTTACTTTCAATACAAGTTTGAAGATAGATAACGTTATGTTTTTTAACAAAACGAGCTATCTAACTTTGCCACACAGTGGGCTGAATCTTATTGCAGAGGATGAAATGCATTTGAACATAATTTGTTCACACATTTGTTGTAGGCACCCAACTGCCGTGATAAATGCACGAAACAATGTCACAGATCTCGAAGATAATCCGCTACAAGAAGGCTTGAAAAACAACGGGTGGATAGTACACGGAATATATGGGAATATATGCGTACATATAGTTTACAACCAACTTCTCAGGAGTTGACAGAGATTTCTCATTTTGTACACGAATTAACGTATAAATAGCCAACGCTGAAAAGCTTACTGATGAGTAGTCGGGGATTTGGTTTATTTTC
>QNGE01003155.1:0-39652 GCA_008508345.1 Paragonimus westermani
TCAGCCGTCCTTGTGTCAGGCGAATCTCGTCTCGGTGGCAGGTTTGGGATGGTCACATCACCCAGATAACGGCGGGCAATTGTTGCAGCTGTGCACTGAGCATAAGCTATTTTAGCCATCGCTAGCTTTAGACATCGTGCACATCATTGTTATACTTGGTGCCCACCTTCTACGAATCGGGCCTGGTTTCAAACAGACCACATAGCTGTTAGTTTTAGATGGCGGGTTCCATTCGGGACTGTCGTTCTTACTGGGGCGCATACTTGGATGTAGATCATACGTTGTCGTTTCGTTCTCACTTCCTCTGGGCAACGACCCCACCGAGAACAATGATTGGCTAGTGAGAAACTGGCTATGCAGTCGGTAATGTACAAGTACCAAACTAGCCCAGAAGGGGAGCTTGGTAGTTATCAGCCCGAAGGTCCTCATAGCTGTTTGACCCAATTCTCACAGGCCATTCATGGCTCAGGACTGCGTCGTGGGACATGGCAGTTCGTGGAGGCAAACAGACATTGGATTTCGCAGAAACCCTTAGATGCCAGACGCAACACTCCTCCTGTTAGTTCACCACGACAAGTTTAGTAAAGATATCCGTGGGAAACTGAAACTTTCTTTTTACCTTGCCGATCACCGAAAACTTTAGAACTTAATTCTCAAGTATTCCTTTACCTCCAAACGTCTCTCGGGGGGAAGCTTGTGAATTACAACAGTTTTCGACATCACAATGAGAGTGCTTCATTCAAAATTCGGCATGTTCTTTGACGAAGTAGTGACCAATTGGAGTGTATGTTTACCAGTCTCTTATTGCCTCCTCCAGATGCAGTTGGACTCATTTGCACCTAACGGAAGTGACCAATTAACTTGACAATGTTCATTTCTCTCTTTCGAATGCTGTTACTCTTGTTTTGAAGTTGCGACCCGGAAGAGCAGTGTCATGTTGGCTTTTCGATATTTTTTCAGAAAGTTGGCTCTTACGTGACGTCGTACGTTAATCGAAACGGTCCAAAGCAATTGGGCTTCTAGCCTTACACACGAGTATCAATCACTGAACCTGGTGTCGAAATTATTCGTAGAAGAGTCTTTTAGGACAGTAGACCTGAAATCAATTGAACAGAGGTTATAATTCAACAGACGTAAATGACTGGATCGATTTTGTGTTGGGTGGATGCCAAATGTACGTCCAAGTAATTGGTTTTCATTGACTACGTCAGCCCGAAGTCTGACAGTAAGTTGATTTCAGTATGTTAGAAGTTTCTTGGACACCTCGTTCCCTGACAGACAGTCCCAGAGTGCAGCTGTGCGAATCTGATCAGTCTGCCCGCGTATATATACACACGAATATGGCACCTGAAGACCATATGGAGTGGCAGACGTACCGCATTACGAAAAGAGAAGTATTGTTGGAGGAAAAAAGAAAATGTACAGGGTGCAAGGAAAAAAATCACACCGACGCACCCGAGGATTCGTAAGACGAGCGCCTTAATAGACAACATGTTCAACCAAAAGTGTTCACTGTCCTTCCGATCCCAGTCAGGAAGGCGGGAGCGCTCTGCTGGTGCAAGCTCCAATGTGACTGCCTTCATACTTTGAACCCAAGTCATGCGTTGACCACCATGCTGNTGCGTCTATAAGATTGCTGTGACTGCGTAGATTCACAGTTGGATAATGAAGTTATGCAGGCTGCTGATCGGTTTGTATACTTGGGAAGCTGAATCAGTGGCAGCGGTGTAGGTGTAGGGAATGAAACCGGAGCGCGTATCTCTATGGTTGGGGCGGTATTCGCCATCCTAAGACACAATTGGCGACAAAGAGGTATCTCTCTGGAGCTTAAGGGTCGTGTGTATCAGACAGCGGTGATGGCTGTATTAATTTACGGCACCGAAGCTTGGTTGTTCAGAGTAGAAGACGTGAACAGTATTCAGGTATTTGACCAGCGATTTCTGCGATTGGTCGCTCATATCGGGTGGCACTGATGAGTAATGAACGAGGAGGTTAAGAAGCATGTACTTAGTGGACTACGAGATCAGTTGCCATTTGAAATTCCTATACCACAAGCCCCATCACTATCCGAAACGCATTTTGTGACAAACAGGTGATACCGAACATCTAACGATTAACCGGTAGCAAATAGAGCACCTGGAACGGGAAACCTCAACGGTTACGGAGGAGAAACATCCGTGGACGAATCCACAAGCAACGCCCATAATCAACTCTTCCAAGCAGTTAAATAAAACTGACAGTCTCCAGAGACGTACTCGCAAATGCTGTGTTGCCTTTTTGCTGACATATGTAAGGATTCATTGCCGTCACCTGATTAACCGGCGAACACTGAGTTCTGTGTATCCGCTGAACGTTGATATCTGCGCGCTCCTCCAGAACATTCAAAACTTGAGTGCTGCTGAATCCAACACAGCGACCTGTGAATTTAACATATGAAAGCCACAAACAGTGACAAAACGTGCCATAGTGTGTGAGAAAAAAGGCAAGGTACGAAATAAACAAGGACAAGTATGGAAGGATGAAGAGGAAGGAATCGACAATGCGTACAGAGACTCGCGACACGAGCACCATAAACTTGTATTCTTCGCCTTACCAGACAGCATGCTCAACCAAAAGTGTTCACTGTCCTTCCGATCCCAGTCAGGAAGGCGGGAGCGCTCTGCTGGTGCAAGCTCCAATGTGACTGCCTTCATACTTTGAACCCAAGTCATGCGTTGACCACCATGCTGTCGCTGTCAACTTAAACCGCCGGTCGCAAACAAGGCACGGTGTGGCAGGTGGTGAGTTGACATCCGTAAGATGTGACTAAGCCAACGAAGCCTGAGACGAGATTAGCATTCTCAGGGGTCGACTTGGTTTATCCATCCCGAAGACACATCGGCGAACTTCGTGATTGCTGACACGGTGTTCCCACCACACACTGCTAGTGCTTCGGAGACACCGATAGTCGAAAACGAATACTCTGTGAAGATCCGCCGCGTGAATGGACCAGGTTTGGGAGCCGCACAATAGGACTGCTCTTACAGTGGCATTGCACAGTCGATTCTCTACAGAAAGGCAGATCATGCTGGCGCTACAAATGGCGTAATTTGTCGAACGCCGCCATGCGATTTCTGATCTCATCAGACATTCCACCACTGCTGATAAGGTTCCCAGGATACATGAAATTCTCAGCCGCCACCAACTGCTCACCACCAAGGGTGAGGGCAGATGCGGAGCACATTGGACTTGGTATGTGCAGAGACCATACCAAATTGACGAAAGGAAGCCTCAAGTCTGTCTAAGATGTTCTGGGCTCCCCGTAGACCTTTACGGATTAGGGCGATGTCATCTGCCTACTTTATGTCTTTTAGTCGAAGGCCTGGGAGCAGTTTCCCACCATCATATTCGCAATCTGGTAGGGCATACCCTGGAATCTCGTCTACTGTGAAGTTGAATAGGAAAGAGGAAGCTACACAACCTTGTCACACCCCAATTGGGATGCTGACGGTCGGAGATACGCTGCCATAATCTCTAACCCTGCTCGAATTCTGACGGCAGATTGCTTTCAGGATGTTCACGTACTTCTCATACACTTCCTCGACAGACGGTCTCAGAGTGCGGCTCTGTCAGCCGAATCGAGGGCCCTCTGATGTGTAAAGAGACAGAAATCGTTGACCTTCCATATGAATAGTGGAGTTCAATCACCTGGCAAAATGTTAAGATGTGATCAGTGCAGCCACGAACGACCAGGATGAAACCCAGCTTGTTTTTCATGGGTATGCTGTTTGCGCGTTTTGCCTAGTCTGCAAAGTGCAATGGCTGCAAACAACTTCGACGCAACAGGAATCAGACCAATCCCTTTTGGTATTGATATGTTCGCTGAGGTTGGCATTTAGGTTGCAAACGTTTCATCACCAGGTGAGGTGACATCATCAGTGCGTAAGTGTTTCAGCGTATATTTTTGAAACACTTACGCACTGATGATGTCACCTCTCCTGGTGATGAAACGTTTGCAACCTAAATGCCAAGCTCGGCGAACATATCAATACCAAAACCATCAATCCGAGCTACAAACAACACCACCACTGTTCCCAACTATCAGAGGCCAATCCCTCGATGACTCGCACACGAAGTGCATGAGTCATTTTTGAAAGTAGAGTCGACGTTAGCCAAACCCCGGTCATTTGGAATAACTTCACTGATCCGGAGTTTCTGGAATGGAGACATCAGTTCTTTAACTAAGGCTGGACCTCCATCCACAAAAACAACAGGATGGAGTTCGCCTAGGCCGGGTGTTTTATGACCTATCAGAAACTTGATCTCGAGAGGGACTTCTGTTTCCGAGGGCGGATAAACATCAACATAACGTTGAACTCAGGCAGAGCCGGAAGGCATAGCCAATGGCACGGGAAACCAGTCGAACTGCTGTTGGAAGTGCTTGACCCAGCGTCCTAAGCGTCGTTGAAGGTTACGACTAGGCTCACCAGTGGCTTCACAGATGACCTCGCTTACATCTGGCTTCCTGCTACCAGGTATTCAAATGAGATGGAAAAGCTTTCGAGAATTCTCGGTAGCCGCGGCTTGTTCCATCTCGACAGTGCATTGCGTGCACCAGACCTACCGATCCTCTCAAGGTTGCTTCCGGAACTCCAGACGAGTAACGTCGCAGGCTGAATTGTACCCACTACTGAATACAATATTCCGGCGAGTGTGGAGAAGTTCCAGTGACCACATAGAGACCCAGCGGTTGACAGTCTGATGGTCGGTGGTAGGCGTCCGATCTCTCCTTCTTTCATCTTCGTGCTGCATGGTATTCTGGTTGAAATTTTCGAGGGTTTTCAGGGTCGGGGGTTAGAGTTTCTGGCGGTGCGTATTCGGACTCCTTTGCTATACTTAGTTCTTCCACACAAATATACAGACTACTTCGAACGGGCTAATTGTGATGGCTGGTCAGCACATTATGTATTCCGCACCTCTCGAAGTATAGTGTGTTGACACCAGATTGAGTTTTTTCTGTATTTATTTTTGTTACTCTAGGGAGGCAGCTTGTTAACTTCATTTCATCAGCTTGTAACAATGCTGACTTGATGCCTACGGGGAAAGTACGTAAGACATTCACTAATGTTCCTTTTTAGCTTCGCGAGCGAAAAGAGATATTACGATGAGTATGTTCGGTCAATTTTATTGTATCGAGCAAACGCCTTGCTCATTCCTGTAGAAAATGCACCTAGACTCTCGACATTCCACCGCCGTTATTTCGGCCACTTTTCTTGCACCAGCTAAGCCGGCTGTGTGAACAACGTGACAGTCCGTCTGCACATATACCAAAAATGTGCAAATTCGGGACCGATAACCGAGATGTTGAAAATGTCCAATCTCGACTGGTTAGGTCTTACTCTGTATGCCGACAGATCGTTCGTCGCATTGCGGATTTTTCAATTTCAGTGGTGACTTGGAATAAACCTCGATGTGATCTGGCATCCACGTGGTCACGGGCTTTGAAAACGTTAGCCATTCTGCTGAGCAAGGTTCGCAGGTGCCCCCTTCTCGATTGGGTATTTCCTGACCATCTACACAGTTGATTGGAAACACTCTGGCGTGACAGTGTGTCCCAGTCAGTGGCAGACCTTTATTTGTAAGGTCGTTTTTTCTCCCCGTTTGCCCTGCTTCTTCTTGGCCGCCTTCTTTCTTTCGTTTATTCTATTCCGTTCTTCCACATGCATTTTCACTTGTTTGTTACTCTACTATTTCGTGGATCGTTGCCAGAGCAAACGGCAACCGGGCCACATTACTCCCGGAAATAGCTCAAAGCTGGAAGCGATTAGCATAGACGACACGAGGTCTGAGTTGGTCTTAGTGTATTTCATGCACGTGCAGACATTACTGGCTTTCAGTTGGATGGTAGCTTTTGCACATCCGTTGCGGCATTTCTTTTAGTTAATTTGCTTATCTTGGCAGCAGTCATGCGTGTCAACAGCTGATGCGTTGCGCCATATGTTTGTCAGGGTGGCGGTTTCAAGATGGCTAGGCTATTTTCCATCTGTACCCTTTTCAAGTAGTTGATCTGATCGTTCATTCGGTCTTGGTGCTTTGTGTTGAAAGTTTTATTTTACTGTGATCTTGGACAATGACCGACGCAAAATATCTGTCTACTGTTAATAATTTGTTACTTACAGAGATCGATTACGACGTTGTGTTTGTCCCGTTCTCTTATTTCCGCTTTGTTGTGATTGCGAGACAAAGCGGGCGAGTTGAACCTGAGTGCTCCTTTGTCTCGTCTGCTTTTTCAAGATCTTCATGGACTATGGCGCGCGCACAAGCGCAGAATTCCTGTTATTTTCCGGTTTTGTGCCTGCTCGCAATCCATACAACCACGTTCGAGCTACTTTTGGTGAGTATCCCCTTATTCACTGCCTTTTTACCATATAACGCAATTTGGTTGACCATGAATAGTTGAAGCATTGTGTTGAAACTGTACCTTGTACCACCATCATTCGTTGTTATAAAAAATGTTCAATGCTACTTTTCCAGTGATAATGCTAAGACACAATACTTGAAGGTTTTAATACTTGTTTGTCATTGAGTAGGTTCTGTTGACAACCGCTTACGCGGTTTCCGATTTTCAGATGAACTCATTCTAACCTTCTATTGGAAGACAACTCAATAGTGCCAAACATATTTTGGCACATTGACCCGATGTATTGCTGCATGGGAGCTGGATTTGCACTAGACTAGCCGTATGAGTCAGATACAAGGCAACGTCTGTGAGCGTCGATACATGGTTTAGTACAATCTGGTCCCAGGGACCTGGATACAAGCTTTGGTTGAATATGACAGTAAATAAATTCGGCTGATGTTCCATGACTGCGTGCTATCACCTAATGTTAGCCACAAATCATCTGAGCTTAGTTTGCTAACTTTTGTGGGTTTGCTTCGTGGTATCATTTAGTCTCGATTGATGTAATCTTTGATGGTTCCGTACAGTAGGGTGGAAATATCCCATCTACTATGTTAAGGATCACACGAACCATTGCACCACTGATCGGAAGTAGTCTTGGGTATGATAGTTGCTGTTGCTGTTGTTCCATCGCTCGTATAAGTAATAGTTGTTGCCTGATTCTTCACTTGTTTTTCCTCAAATTTCTTTGTAATCTTCTTTCGTTTTCGGATCCAGTGTTACCTCGTAGCCTAATGTCTACCAGCCAGGCTCACTCTTAATGTTGCAGATGTTTGTGTGACGATATGTCTGGGCACGTATGTATTGATCCTTATCCACAGAAGTGGCATTTTGATGTAAAAGTCACCGAGGCCTTTCCTTTCATTAGCGATCGTTGACCACCTGAGCTTTCACACGTTTCCCACCATATGACTTAAACTTCTCAAAGACTAAACATCATTATTTATTGCGGGTGTTATGTGTGCGTTTGTCATCGTTTCAGTGTTTATTGATTGCCGGTGCTTTACCAACTTGATGCTCCATGCTCTAAAAGTGTTCGGCAGACTTGAAAGAAATGGTCAAAGCCTTGACTAAAGTGATTCATTTCAAGCGCTGTGCGTGTATCTTACGCTCTCAAAGATTTGCCTTCTAAGCTATCTCCGTGTACCGACTGGGATGTCTTATTTGCGTGGATTATGGGCCCAGTTGAATTAATGTAAGTGATAACTGAGATGCTGACGAAATCATTCCCTCGCTGCGTCCGGGGATTTATTGGGCTGCAATAGAGTTTTTAGTGCGGTTTTTGGTTGGATACGTTGATATGAATATTGCTAGTTGGCCTTTGCGCACTCTGTTCAGCTAGGATATAGTGGCGGTTATCATGGTCATCGGCAGTAGCAACAACAACTGCATTAATCGAATAGTGGCTTAATTATCATGCAGCTTGAAAAAGAAGTTACTAGGCTAAGGGTCAAAATCTTGAAACGTTGGAGTTTGGTTCCTTATTCCTCTACGTCTAAGAAGAAAGGTGAAATGTCATATACGTGTGACAGAAGCGGTCCAACAGTCTAACCTGTAGCCTACCCTGTTCCTAGGTACATATGGCTGTTGGCCGTGCAAAAAAAGTGTGACAATGAAAATGAGAGTATAGTTCTTCATGGTTATCCGTAGTGCGGGGACAATGGGTTATAGTCACTGTTTAATCTATCTGCGTCAATCCAAATTGCTATAATTGACCTAGAGGAAGTTGCTTTGTGTGATGGTTAGTGACAACTCTTTTCGACAAAGAGATAGTGGCTTATTAATGGTGAAATTAAGTTATATGACAAGAACCGGGTTGAATTAACTGCATGTCATGTCATGTTACCTAACCATGCTCATTTGCTGCTAATATAGACTCCGCTTGAACTCCAAACAAGCTGATGCACTGTACTTTGTTCAGTCAATCGATCTATGAAGCCACAGTTGACGGCTGTGCATGTTACTTTCCTCAGGACTATATCGCCGATGTTTTGCCTAGGCCACCTTAGTTTGTGTGCCAATTCTTTTTTCGCATGTTCTCTGTTCAGGTATCAGCACTGCGGACCCACTTGGAAGCAAACGAAGACGCATGCTGCAGCTCATCGGTCTGGAGATGTCAGTTCACAGTATTTGGTTGTCGCTGATCGTGTGTATTTATTCGTCCTAATGTTTGCGTTTAAAAACGGTTGTTACTTCCTAATTCTTGGCATTTATGTGTACTGTATATATTTGACCAGTAGTTGCTTCGGTGTTTTACAGGGAAGTGTTGTTAAAGAGACTTCAATCTTCTTGTTATTTGTGCTAGTTCAGATTCGTATTCGGTAATGTTCATCATATTAGTGAACCATGTCTCACTGAAAATGTCATTAGCGGTTGTCCGTAACCGAAGCGCTCATTAATTAACTACTGTTTTGGTTCAATACTTAACCTAGCTGTTCGCTTCCGCCATTATTGCAACCTTTTTCCTACCCACAGTCCACTGGTGTGTCACATAACTGACAAAGCGAGCAGTTTGGCAGACGTCCTAGCGTTTGCTCGCGTTTTTACCATGAATGAAGGTAGGTGTCACACATCTCTCGTTCGAGTGTGTTTTTCTCTGTGCTTAAGATGTTTGTAACGATTCGAATGCTTTTGTTCTCAGTAGCTCGCCTCGTGAATATTCAAGTTGAAAAGTACACACATCTATTCGTGACTTTCGCATTGGGATGCACCACTTGAAAAACAGCGTTATACTGCTGTTCGGCCATTTGTTTCCCTGATGGAACGAACTGAAAGCACCGTATGATTAACTATAGTTGATGTTCTGCGTATAAAACCTGACGCTCAGCTGCTCAGTTCTGCATTTTTCAGTAGGCTGGATGGGTTTGGTGTTTTTAACGTACTTAAAAGTTCTTTTGATAGGTTGGGCGTTTTTGACTAGGAAAACATCCATTTATTTCCTTCGAGACGCTCGGATAACCTGAACAACACTCACAAACAGTCAGCACTCAGTCATGCTTACTATTTGGTGAGTAGAGAAGTTTCCCGCTTGTCTGAACAGCGCGGGGACCAGGTGTGTTCTCCGAATCCGGGCAAAGATGTGCAGGACTACGGCTAGCCTTAACTAACGACCGATGGTCGGTTGGTCTAGCGTCTCTTATCGAAGAGGACATGCAAAAATTCCTCATTTTGTGACATTTGTGAGTGCTGTCCCGTAGATAACAATCAGACTCCACTGTATGGGGGACCTTAACACACTCAAAACCAAATTATAGCCTAACACTTGCTTCCTACTTCATGTTTGTTTGGTTCGCTTTCGGTATGAAACTTCAGGCATCCCTTACCTTGTTAGCTTTTACTTGACAAAGTTGAATCCTCTACCAGTGTGGCTTGCATATGATGCTATGTTTGATTTAAGTGGTTAAAAAACTTAGATTTCACCACAATCCTGTGATCTTGATCAGTCAAACATGATCTTTTAGCCATTGTTATCCAGAGGCCAGTAGCGAGTAGTGGTCAACATACGCTTGCTCCACCAACGTGTTTATTTGGTATACACTAATGATAGGNTGATAGGCTTGTTAGTGCAAAATTTACTTATGATCAGATAGTAATAACTCCAATAAAAATACATGGAGATGTAACGCGTGAATAGCAATGTATCAAATAAAAGTGAATAACAGTATAGATAACAAAATGTATTGACATCAAAATCCTTATAGCATGCTGGGAATGGCTGTTGTGGATCATTGGTTGAAACAGTGGAAGCTTGCAAGGTGTGACGCACTGGTGAGTTGATATGAGAGCAATCCTTGGCTTAGGATTCCTCTGTTGGATGATATTGTGCAGGACTCGGAGACAAGATCCTCTCGGTACAACCGTTTACCGCTTAGGTCGCCTGACTGAATCAGGGCACGATGTTTTGTTCAATGTACTATGCAGCAGTGGATGGTCATTCCACTTGATGCGTTGCGTAGAAATGTGGTAAAACTTGATTGGTTGTTGTGACAGTGTTCATGAGCAAGAGGCATGCTAAACAACGAACAAAGCAATGCGTCAGTTGCACCGACATTAACGTTGCTGACAGAGGTGGAAACAGTGGCCATGTTGGGCGCTTCATGCTAGGTGCTGTGTCGGGCGGTCTTAGACTTTGTGTCCGGGCCTCTCCGTCAAGTGTGGTGCAGGGCGTTGACTGAAATAAGGTAGTTGTTTTCTAGTTCACATTGGCCTTTAAAATATCAGCCAAAGGGGTATCAATTTCGAACACGTTTGGTATTGAATGTGGCGTGTTAGGGAGGTGATTGACCTGACTACATACGTGACAAGTTCAACAAGGTAATCAAGGGACGTGTGCGAACGAACGCATAGGAGTTGTGGTGATGAGTTCACCGTGAATCTTCAGTTTACAGAACAGCGACCTGTCGGTTCCGAACATGGTCATTCGAACCCATACATGCTCTATTCTTTAGGAGATTTTCTATTCTGAGGTTTGTTTTCGTCGTTGACAAAAAATTTAGCTGAATACGGAAACTATTATCAAATGTGGGCGTTGTTTCACTCATACCATTGGTATTTACCGACTCCCCATTGGTCCGGTATTTTTCCTGTACTGATGGATGAGTTTCCTGCTCTGACCAAACTGGTACGATTAATTACGCAGTCATTAGGTTCGCCACCCTTTGCCTAACTTCGAATCGAGAATATTACCTATCGGAGAGAACTTTCGTCGTTATACCACGGCGGTTTTCATTAGTACGGCTGACGTCGATTGTGTTGTTTGTCTGGTCATTCGGATTTTCACTTCGGAACCAGTATGCAATGGCGTTCAAAATTGGTTAACGTCTGATTGGTAGCTTTATATAGTTGAGAGTTCTGATTAATTGGATGAGTGTGATACTTTTGCTTCATCATTGACCCACTGAACGCCTGTTCTGTGCAATTTCTGAATTAGCTATTATTATAATTATTATTGCCGTTATTGTCTTTTTCTCCGCCAGACACTAGGCTGTCTAGTCGTAAATGTCTTCCCGAGTGTTTAAAATTCCTTTGAGTAACGTGAAAGCGTGCTAAGTTAGTTTACGCGATGAGCCACGTCATGGGCATAAATGGGTACGTCTTAACAGAATTACGCCACAATTATCACTCCACTGGAACCAGGGAATTTCGATCGGTCCTAGAGTGGGTGATGGGCCATAAAAAAACGCAAGGCTTGGGTAGAACTGAAGGGATCGGAATTCGGACGGTATGTTCCATTACTATGAGAATGCGTTGGGACGCAATTATATGATCAGTCGACCAGGTAGCATGGGATCGATAGATCAGTGGTGAGCATATTTACTCTTTAAACGTGAACCCAGCCTTTACATTCACGGTTGGCATCCCACGTTACAGACAGACCACAAGCTGTTACTTTCCATTTTGGGCTTCAAAGCATACTCAGCCAGTCGATTGCAACGATGAGCCACTGTTGTTGACCTATGATTTTGAGATCCAATAACAACGGATCTCAGGCGTTGGTCGTGCAGGTGCCTTTTCACGATTGATGTACCCACACACTGTGGCCATCTTTACGGCGGAGAACGATGCCCGCCAGACTGTTGGTGACACCACTCGTAAATTATCGGTCATACTTGGAGAGGTTAGGCCTACCACCAAAGGAGACGATGTGTTTCAGTAAGTCTTCCCGTACCTACAATGATCTTGACTAACCTCTCAGCTGAATGGCCTGGAATCGATAATGCAATAGAAAGGATAGTTAAAAGTTGTTCCCGTTGTGCTCAGTCCTTTAGGAATCGGACAAAAGTTCCTTTGCTGTCTTAGTCCTAGCCAACGCGTTCACCGTCTCGCCTGCATGTCCACTTCGCTGGTCCACTCGCTTGGACCAGCTCGCTTGCTCTGGTCAATGATCACTCTAATTGACCAGAAATATTTCCATTGGAACTTACAACGAAGAACAACACCGTTTTTGTTTCAGGAGTTATTCGATGGATTCACATTCCCGGATTCCCTTGTGTCCTGTGCATTGTAGCTAATTTTGTGCCTTGTACAACGTCTAACAGGTCCATTCTTCACCGTACCATCCCCAGTCCAACGGCCAAGCAGAACGTCTTGTTAGATACGTCTAAGTGAGCGCTTATCAAAGCCAAAGTGGAGGAAACAACTGAGGGTGTGATTCAACGATTCTTGCCCAATTAATATACAACTAATCCAAAAGTCGGGGATAATTTAACACCATCTACGCCTATGTTGAGAACGTAGTTACACATTATATTCGATGCACTCCGGTCCAGTGAACCGGATGATCCTTCAAAGAACACTCGTATGAAAGAAATGTTCAATCACCGATGCTGTTTTTAGCATTGGATATCCAGTATATGTCCACAACTACACGACTGGAATTCTGAACTGGCTATGTGAAATAATTGGCAGTCGAAGGTCTTGTGTTCTATTCAACGTCGTACTGGGCACTAAACGGTGGATTCGACACGCCAACGGAGCACGGTCTAGAACGGCAAGTGCCAACAAAACGGATACCGTCGGGACATCGCTTACTCCACTCTACCTATTGACTGATTCTTTCAAGCTACCAACGGCACCTACATCCAGCTCTGCTCCACTTACACTATGCAACAAGAGACGTATGTGACCCACAAGGTGGCCTAACAGAACGAGGACGCCAGTTATTCCATTTCGGGTCAATCCAACGCTTCCCTTTTATAGGTAATATGCGCCTTTTTCGAAACGAAAGTGTTAGAGATGCTTATTTGCCGAGGCCCTATGGTTAACCGTGTTTATGTGGCCAGAGAAACCTTTCATTGGTGTGTTGGTGATCATGTCCTTCATTCCTTCGTCGTCTCTTTATTTGTCGTTCGCCTACGACCAACCATATTTTCTTGTTATGAGCCTCTGTAATCAGTTTGTCTTAGCGATACACGTAATCATGTGTTTGAAGCAATTTGTTCCCTTTATGAACTTGAATAAGGCAATGAGAAGACGTAAATCATGTGATGTTCTCCGGAGTAACATTTCCTACATTCGGATCTTACATGGACATGTAACTAATTTTAAACATTAAGATAAGGTTCTTAGGGCGGAAATAATGGCTTAAGGGATTAGACAGACAGACACGGAAATGAAGGTTAAACAAATGGGAATGCTGACTACCAAGGCAGCCGCAGCGTCAACACAAACTGTTTCTGAACACACAGGGGGGATTATAACGTCTGATAGCCAAAGCCTCAGCAAACTGGAGGATACGTTTCTGGTGACTTCGAAAAATCTTAGAGAATGCGTCACAAACCTGGACTCTGTGTCCTGTTTTGAATAAGTGTCTCGCTATTATTGATGTCGAGTGCCGTCCGTCGGCCTCGATGCATGCGCCTGGTGTTTCTAGTTGTGTTTCCAGCCACTTGGGAACATGCTCCTTGATACGAGAAGCCAGCTGACGGTTTGTCCTCCCTATGTAGCTCATACTACAACTACATGAATATTTGTATAGACAGTGGGATGTGACAGGCGGAGGCTGTTTGTTCGTAGCCGAAGAGACTGGTAAGGCCTTGATTCGTTGTATTATACATAGTTTTACAGCGTTATAAAATCTGGATACAACAGCTGTTAGACGTCTTTTTGTCATTGTTGGCCAGCCGTCCCCTAAAAACGGGAGTTCTAAGTATACCGTCTTCTTTGGTACTGTTGTTTCTTGTATCCTTGGGGTAATGACACGGCTATATTTCTTGATAAATTGCAAAGGGTACCCGTTGGCCAACAACGTTTCTCTAAGTGTGCTTAATTCGTGTGTTAGATTATCATCTGTGCATAGCCTCCGTGCTCTGTGAAAAGGCGTTCGAACTAGGCTTCTCTTATATTGCACTGGACAGAAGCTTTCAAAATAGTGTCCTGTCTAGGTAGGCTTTATGTAAATAGATCTTCCTATCGTGCCATCTGATCTTCGGGTAACTAGAATGTCCAAGAATGGAAGGCAGTTGTTTACTTCGTTCTCTCTAATTAGCTTGAGGTTGGGATGCGCTTGATTCAACTCCGAAAATAATGCATCCAAATCACTTGAATTATCAAAAATGTGGAAATGCATAGAGTTGACCGAAACCGTTATCCAAACAGATGGTTACTGAGGTGAAGGAAGGTTATCATAGAAACGCTTTTTAAAGGGGTTTGCAGCGTACATCAAACCACGCAAAGCCTAATAAGTCTGATTGAACAAACATTTAACGCAGCCGAATTCCACGCATTAAGGCGGACCCATAAATTATCTGTGCCTTCAATCAGCCTGTCGGTTCCACCTCACATTGAGTCTACCACTTTATGCGTAACTGTGGAGAAAGCTACGTAGGTAGAACTGAGAGATGTTTGATCTTCAGAGTGAAGGAACGTTTGTCTGAGTAGGTTTCGAATTCCCTGTTACCAGAGAACGGCGATCTCGCTGAAACACATAAACATTCAATGCATGCAGTCGCTAGACCCATTCTCGCTAAGGGCCACGTTATCGACCTAGCCTATGCGATCAGCGTCCTAGTTAGTACGTCGTTCTAGTCCCAACACCTTGTGGTTTGCCGGGGCGGTTGCAAACAAATGATTGAAGCCCGGCTTTGTGTGTTCAGGAACAATTGTTCTTGAAAGTCACCTTACTTCTGCGTTCAGAGACTTTTCCTAACCTTCTGATCCACTACCCACCTCTCTAGGTGTTTGATATAAAAATTTGATTCATGCTATTATCAGTCTAGTGTTGATGAATTCACACGAAACGCTTGCAGCTATCACTTTTCGTGTTCTAACTGTTTGTTCAAACTTCTGAAGGGAGCTAACTGTTTCCGATATGGTATAGTAGATATGGTATAGTAGCCGTTACGATTCGTCTGGTGTAACTGTTTCATGAAGGCAATTTGAGGATGCTGTTTTTGGAGGTACGCGTCCACTTCGGAACTTGTTTCTTTGGTACATGTCCCCAGTTGCACCACGTTTGCCCCCTCATGTTCCCTTGATCAGTCGGTTTATTGGACGTTGCGGAAAAATTGAACCTGGAGAGTGTGCTTCACTCTTTTGGTTGTGAAAGTATGAATGATCGTCATCAGTGTGATCTGAGTGATTTTCAGTCCAGTTTCGGTAACATTCTATTGAACTCGTATCTTATTGCGTTTTATTATTACTAAATTATGGGTTTTGTTCCCACCCCTAGCATTAGTGCTTGTGTGGTTCGTGTTAAGTGAGAGTACTATATAGTTTTGTTTTGGAAATTATTGAGGCAGTGAGCCGAATAAGGTTGGGAGTAGCTATCTACAAGGTAGGATTTAGGCTGTGATCCACTTGTGAAACGTATCTTCGGCACATTAACTTAGTCCAACTCCGTCATCCGCTAGCTCAGAAGTTAAATAAACTGTAACAAGTTAATGTGAGGCGTGTGGTAGCGATGGTGTTCTGGGTGCTAGTCTGTTTGGATTCCCATCTTTGGAGCTTGTGAGGCACCGTTTAAAATTGTTCCTATAACTTGTAACAACCAAATCTTGTTTATCACTGTTCAAAATATCACAGAGCAAGTTTGATGATTCCCGTTATTTCAACCTGGTTAGAAGTTGTAGTCGTGGGATCATTGATTGGGGCACCTACTGTGTCTCTTATCAGGGCGGTCGAACAATCAGAGCGTTACTCACAAACGATTACGGTTGGACGTTCACATATGATGATTCAGTCGTGTCTGTTGTGAAGTCAGTCGCACTGTGGTCAACACAGTTACCTCATGAGAGCGTGACTGGAGTTCTGGTTCCGATCGTGACAAGGATGTGCACTACTGACGGGGTTTAATGAGGGCGAAACTTGGGTCCAGCGCTCCTTTTCGAAAGAGGCCGATTGCAAAGTCTACGGGAATGCGAAAGCTGTAATCAATTGTGAATGATTTCCAACTTGTAACAACTAAATCCTCTACTACTCCACAGTTCTGATTATTCAGAGCTTAGAATTTTCTAGGTTGACAAAGCTATCGAGCTGCTGATAAGTTCTTATTGTTTCTTAATCCTTTTCACATCCAATGGGTGATTGCTAGCGAGCGACATTAAAAGCCAATGCTAGACTCCACACAGTTGGTTAGACCTGGACAGAACCTCGAGTGGATGTCACGTCACACGGCCAGAATTAAATGTTTCTACATGATTAAAGTAGTTTTTGTTAATCTGTGGTCACGGGAGTTGCAATGACAGTAATTTTCTTGTGAAAACGCGGGTTAGACTTGCATAGTCTGATTGCAGTTTATTGGATGAGCTCTAAGATATGGTGGCAGACTGTCTTGGGTTGAGTGTTGGCAACTCTGTTGATAACGTGGAATGCTTTGGTGACGTCTGTGCGATGTTTGGTATTGGGTGTGTGTGTGACATTGGCGCTAGTAGTTGGTTTACAGCAACCTGTTCCAATCTAGGCTAGATGTTCATTGACACTTTCTGAAAATTAGGTGATCGACATATTCTGTAGCACCACAGCAGCATTAAAAAAATGCACGAGCATTGTTTGGTCGTGGATTGGCAGTTTTATCTTTCAACATTAACATCCGTATTGTGGTGAGCTGTGTCCGAAAATCATTCACAATCACACAACCATTTGCTCCTGACTGTGCGACGTAACATGTAGTCAACGTCTGGTCCATGTCCAACCAATTATGTGAAGTCTAGCCACGTTAACATTAATTTACATCTCTTTGACGGACATGCCCATCATTGTCAGTTTGCACTATGACGACGATCACTTCTGTATGGTCAGTTCAAGCCTACAGTCAAATTCAGTCAAATTCCACAAGCATTTGCGTCATGCGACACGGTATTTATGAAGCTATGATTCCACTTATTTGACACATTAAGTGTGACTTAATGGCTTTTTAATCGTACTTCTCTTGGGGAACACAGATCAAAAGGTCAAATATTCCAGGTTACCAATCTTCTTTCATTTTACATATTTGAGTGTGCACTTTGGTCCTCACCACAGAGAACGAGTGCAAACTAATCATGTGTCGTCTACCTTGTTCCGGCTTAATCAGTCCGTGTTTACCACACCTCTTATTCGACACAGTTCTTGTAAATGTGTTCCTATTTGATTGCGTCAATTTCATGAACGCTGAGCTGTTTGAGCAAGCCAAAATTGTCACCAGATCTGGGGTTAATTTCTCACATGTTCTGTCTCATATGAATACGCACTTTTGGCGTAATAGGTCGTACTAATAAGTCGTGATTGTAAGGTGTGTGCGCATGATAGCTAGCGATCGGTTGCATTGGAAGTAAGGCCGTGTAACGATCGTAACTGATCTTTGTGTTACGCGTTGCCCAAAAACGTACCTTCGGATTGAAAGTAAAATTGGACCCACACATTTTCACAATGTTATTAAAAGAACGTATAGCCAATACAATAGCCAAGTCTCAGTTGCTCACAACGGTAGTTTTGTTTGACAAAATCGTTGGGTTCCGATCAGAGCCGGCAAGATCAAAGGTGAACTGTCACGCGAGTCGGCCAAATGAAAAACGGCTACCCTCGCCGCAGGTGATTAGTAACAAATTAGTTCAGTAAGGTATGAAGACTTTCATGTCAGGCTGATGAGATGATTAGAGAATGGAAATGAGGGAACGAAATTTCTCAGCTCAGCAACCCACAGGTTTACAGGCAGTATGCGAGTGATTTTCCATCCTACTACGTTGTGCCAAGGCGTCGCTTGTCATCCACCTTCTGCTCAGTTCATGTGGCATTGAGAGATTTGGCCGGGAATCGTTTACTGTGGTTGTTCCTACTGGTTTTGTCATCCTACCGCTTTTTTCATGGTTTGTGAAATCGCCAGAATGGGAACCGTCGACTCTTCCCATAACTTCACCTTTTTGTTGTTCGCCTTCCTGTCCTCGACCGCGCTGGCAGTTATCGATCTGTCTAATCTACCTAAGTAATGTATACATCAAGGTGCAGTAAAGGCGCACTCTCTTCAAAGCAGATCAGATTTATTGCTCTCCTGACTTGTTTCCTCTCTCACTCTCAAACGTCTCAGTCACCATTTTTAAGGTTGTACCAACTAAGACAGACATCGTCCCAAACTAGATTTGAGCCATTCGAGCAAATTGCTTTCACCGACACGTGGCATCAGTAATTGATCGAGGTTCACTTTGAAGTGTAAACTGGATTGATAGGCTGCTGAACTGTGGATGACTGGACTGTTGAAACACAGGGTTGTCACAAATTCAAACATAAATAATGTAGATATGAAAAGATAGTTCGAACAACACCAAAGGTTTCTCGATTATTGGAATCCATCTGTCAGTTGTCGTCGAGGAAGGAAGTCCGACCAAGAGTGTGGTCAACCTTTGGGAATGTCCTTTCTATCCACGGACTTAAACTACAAATCGCAGCAACCCTTGGCCTCCATACCAACACAGTGATGGAAGTTGGCTTTATAGTGTCCTGAGATGCAGATGACAATTACTCCTCATTTAGTGAGAGTGGTTGACACCTACCCAGAAGTCATGGCATTATGAACCCTTTTTTGGGTGACCAGTTCACTAGGTCAACCAGTTTAGGATTAATGATCGATTAACTTACATCGCTTTGGCAAATGCAGACTTCACATTGGTGGCGGTGTGAATTAAAATACTAATGTTAGCAGTTTGGTTGAAGACAAACCACGACAGGTTAGTGAAGTGATTACCTTAAGTGGTGAACTATACGGTGCCGTGTGTAACTTTTACTAATAAATTTTTGGATTACAACTATGGGGTTTGTTTCTGCCTTGTTCTGTTTTTTTCTACTTTGAGAGTGAAAATAATCATGAATCGTGATGAAATAAACGGAAATCTGACCTAGCCGGAAGTGGTACACTTTTTCTGACCTCCTGTCTAGGCCCAAAACAACCATTTTGTCATTTAAATTAAGAACAAGTTGAGGAACGTGTTCTCGAGAAATTCATCATCAGGTTGTTACAGTTCCGAAGAGTAAGTAGAAGATGGCAATTAGAACGAGAGAAAAACGTAGTTACGGTTGGATTACCAATCACTCCCATCCACCGAAAGTACAGTCTGCCAATGTTAACTAAGAGTGAACGAAATGTACGTTCGTGAATAGGTGAAGGAGGTGTGAAAGTTCAAGAGCTTGAATCAGTCTCTTGACGACATAACGCGAGATGACGTAATCAGATGGCGGCCGCTTCAGCCGTCGCTGTGGCGTGATACTCTACTGACCTTGATTGCTGTCAAGACGCCCCGTAGACGACAATGTAGACTGATTAGGGTTCACATTGTGACCTGTGTCTACCAGATGTTCTACGGTTGCGCTAGTTGTGTATTTTCTTACTCCGCTTCTAGGCCATGCTAGATAATGCTCCCTTATACGATCATCAAGCTGCCTAGTCGTGTATTCAATATACTCCGCTGTAGAGCAACAGGAGAAAGTACACAACCATATTTTGGGCGTGGACAGGCATCTTGTCTTTCGCGTTAGGAGATAGCACGTGCATAGTTGTGAACCAGGATCACAGCGTCCCGGTCGGGAAGGTTCTCGCTAGTGCGTTATACAGTCTGCGACTGGGGAAATCTGCTAGATCATCTTTGCATAACAGGTTGACTATATCCTCTCGAGCAACCGTAGGACGTGGTGATGTTTCCGCCATGCATTTTACCAGCAAATCTTTCAGGATAGTCATTTTGTCTCAAGAAGTTGGAAACAAGAGCAAATTGTTTGATGGCGTCTTGCGAACAAATTTTCTTTGTCCTATTTGCAAGGTTGTGGGTAAAATCCTTCTTTTGTTTCAACTGCACAAAACTGGAATTAAGTATAGTTTTGTCCATGTTGATTTCCGGCAGATAGATCGATTTGGCGAACTGCGTGTTCGTCCTGTTACAGTAATATCAAGGAAATGAAATGGGTTGTTTGTTTACATTCTTGCTGTAAAGTGTATGGGAGGATGAGCTACGTTAAACATGCACAGAATATTACCGATTTCCCCCAAACCGTCTGTTATCGCAAATATATACACTTTGCGACGGTAGAAACATGGGCTGTCGATCGAACTTACCTGACCATGTTCAAGCTTACTCATGAATACATCGGCTAGCAAGGGGCCATCGATTTCTCGGTAAAGAGATTCGTTAAACATAAAGTGCGTGTTGAATGTGCAACAAAGAAGCAAGTCCTACAGAGACGAAGTTGGAAACGGTGATTTTATCTCAATTTCCATTCGGACATGTTGACGTGGTCCAAAACTGCCCACGCCCCATGTGTGCGCGGCCTGTTCTGTTACCATGGGTTGCATCGGTGTTGTTGTGCCTCGACTTTTGACAGTTGGGACACGCTTGAGTGCAATCGGTCATACCTTTTCGCATTCTTGTGCCAAGATACCTTTCACCGCAGTGGATCGAACGCGTGCTCAGGCCCATGTGAACAACTAACATGTGCCAGTCGAAACTTGCGTCCCTCCCAGCCCACTGGAATAAATGGTGGGCCACATCTTACTATCGCGTTGAGATATCTCATCATCATCATGGACAATAATACATCAGTAGTTCTCACTGTTGCTTAACCACCACACAATCATGAGAACAAAATTAAACCCTGTACAGAAAGAGAAAAAAATGGAAAGGGACCTAACTGTTAGGAATAACTTCATTTATATTCAAACATTCAGCATCAAAGTGCCTACACCTTGAAGAAAACAACCGAGCTGTAAATGAAAGTAAGGCATCATCGGTAAGACGACCTTCTCACGGCTTTCACTGCTCCACGTCATTAGGTGCATTCACTTTACAGACAACTCGGCCAGACGACGACAACACTCACGCCACTGATCACGATCAATCAGCATCTCACCTAAGGCCTCAAGCCACCGACTGTGTGAGTTCCGAGGTCCTCAACTACGGAGACGAACCCGATCTACAGTGACCAATCCATTCGTGAAAGGTTTCATTTGTCTACGTTAGGTCGTCATCTGTCTACTCCGAAGCTTGCATCAATCGACCGCGACGTTGGCAGGGTGCGGGATGTAGCAGACAACCAACTGGCATCCTTAATACATGACCTAACCATCTAAGTGTGTATGAATGGAGGGGTTGAACAGAAAAATTCATTTGATAAACACTACCAAACACCCGTTTCCCAATTTTCTCGTTGATTACCCATTAGTACCATCCAACACGAACGATCGATCGCAGAAATCGCTGGTGAAACACCTGAATACTGTTCACGTCTTCTACTCTGAACAACCAAGCTTCGGTGCCGTAAATTAATACAGCCATCACCGCTGTCTGATACACACGACCCTTAAGCTCCAGAGAGATACCTCTTTGTCGCCAATTGTGTCTTAGGATGGCGAATACCGCCCCAACCATAGAGATACGCGCTCCGGTTTCATTCCCTACACCTACACCGCTGCCACTGATTCAGCTTCCCAAGTATACAAACCGATCAGCAGCCTGCATAACTTCATTATCCAACTGTGAATCTACGCAGTCACAGCAATCTTATAGACGCACTTTCCACTTTTAGACTGCAAAGCGGATTCCGAAGTATTAAGCAGAGCACGAAGTAGCGTTTAGCGTTGTTTGTGCTGTTTGAAAGTTGTCAAACAACATCGCCTTGTCGACAGCATACTCCAGACCAACCAGTTTTCCACCAGGCAGAAGGTCCACCTCGGCATCCCGTCTATAACGAAATTGAATTGGTTTATTTCTAGGCAAGATGCTCAAAGTTGGACTGCCATACAGGGTAGCGTCTGTTCGGTGATCATGGCGATCGAGAGTCCTCAGACATTGTAGCGGATAATTAAAAGAAGAGTCAAAATAATGGTTCCGGTAAATGAACTTGGAAAGTCAGTAATGGAACAGAAAAAATCAGACGAACTACTTGGAATGGGCTAGTGCAGTAAGGGGGATCCGACGTGTTTGATAGTGGTGACTCTGCGTCCTTCGGATAGTGATGTGGTAACATCATCAACTTGAGTGCTTCTGTTAAAATGGACCTCTTAAGGAGCACAGTTTAAATGTTGTACGGTGAATAATTACTGTCAGAGTGACGGTGATTATGGAGGTTGGAATACCAGAATCCAAACTGAAGTTACGTGCCAACGGGTGGTTAGGGCACATTTGAGTTTAATTCCACTGTCCTGTGATTGGTAGACAAAAGTAACTTTGATTCAGAAAGTTAACAATATAAAATGCCATCGGATTGTAAGAAATTACTTGGCGCCAACCACAGCAGGTATGAGAGGTGTTTCGGTGCAAATGGCATCAGAGCTTCGCATCGAACTGGAATGAGGATTCTCCGTTGACCCGCGCCTTCACCTAAGCTGAATTGTATTAGACGCGTATGGGAAATTCGAATTTGAAACAGATCACTTTGCTGTCGGTTTTATAAAGCCATAGAACTGGAACCGAATGCTAGTCTGCTTTGGTGGCCAATTCGTTTAACGCTTGTCACAGGCGGTCGTCGCAAATGATCCACATGAGATACCCAAATGAAACCAGACCAATTGATTTATTCTTGTTGAGGATAGTGACCGCCTCCTCTTGGCTGGCTTTTTCATTATACATCTGAAACATGAAGGTAAGAGGTGATAGGAATGTGTAGGTATTCGCGGTCAAGGGCTTGACAGATGGTCGTGAGAGCTTTCTTTCCCTGTCCAGTCGTATTTAAAAATGTCCCAGCACAGATTACATGATGGGATTTTGTTGTTCTTTCTGATTTACCTACTCTCACGTGCTTTTTCCTTCAGTCTCCGGAAGCGCCCATTTCTTGATCAAGTTATCGAACATTCCTGTTGTATTTGTTCTGTTGCTTCTATTTTCTTGAATGTTTTTTCAGAGGAACTCGATTCGCTCTTGTCTTCAAATCAACACGTCCACGACGGCCTGCGTTCGTCGGCCCCCAGTTCAGCTCGAGCTGTCGACCACAAAGCCATTGACTTTTTGGTCAAACGTTTCCAACTACTCATAATGGCCTACGGTTCAGTAATAACTGTTGTACGTTCATACCGTCTTTCGGGCAGCAGGTGTGCTATACGATTAAAGCGTGTATTATGTCAGAACTCGACTGTTCAATATTGTAGGCGTACTTTGTACAACAGTAGTAAATCTCACGTAGGTCAATCCTAATATCAGTTTTCATCAATAATCAAACCCCACTAAAGGTCATATTATCTGTCTTTCACTATGTGCATAAGTTACGCTTGTAGCTGCTCTACACCAGGGTGTTGGATGTTGTATAACGTGCAGACTCACATTTGGATTAGACGCTGTCAAGTTTATCAAGCCTAAACCTGTAAAGTCGCAACAACCGGGGTTGACTGTATGACTATACAATGGTAATCACGCTTCGTTCTCACTGTTGACTCGCCACAAGGTAACTTTGATCTACAAGTGAACATCAACTAATTATCTGTCAAGTTTCTTCGGTAATACCAATCCACAGTATTGTGTTTTCGGTTGGTTCAACACTCACTAGATCATTAATCTTCAGCTTTACCCTGTGCTACGTGTAGTTTATGGCTGCCTTCCACTCATCACATTCTACTAGGCGCATAGTAAATTAATCTATGATCACGCTGTTATCTCCTTCTGTCCATCACTTCGCTCCAATTGCAACCTGTGGAAAGTTGTCAACCATATTCGACACGAAGTGCAGGCCGCGTCATTGTTGTTCGCTTCTTCAATTCTTATTCAGATTTTCCGCTAACAAAACGATATAGAACTGATACTCGCGAAATGCCCGTTTAAACCTTCTGTCTAGTGGAGGGCCCACTGGTTTTGACGGTGTGAACGATAGGGTATGTTCGCTAGGCAACATTCGAACAACACAGTAACGTCTGATGATGTTTCGCGTCTTGTCAGTTGCTGGAGAATGCAGTTTGCAGCCTCAAAATGCAAATCGCCTACGGTGCATTGCTGTTCACGTTGATAAGTTATTTGATGATTATGTGGAGGTTGCTGAGAAGTTCGTATTGGTAGATGGTTGTATCTGCGCCGACAGGTGTATAGGAAAGGAAATGGAAGTAAGCCGAAGCTTTTCCCCGTGTACAACGTTGGTAAGCACTATTTCATGTTCGTTGTGTTGTTAAGGCACAAGTTTTTATAAGGTGGCGTGGGGTACGCAGTTTAGTAACTGAGACCGGTCACTGATAAGACATTCAGGGGATGTTGTCTTTCAGGGAAACTACAAGCTCTCTCAGGCTCCTTCTGAATACACAACGGTGATTTGCAGTTTCAGATCGAATGCACCTTCCACGAACCGCGGTAAACATGTGTGCGTTCGCCGTGCAGTTGCACCAACGGAATCACGCTGGATGGTGTATTCAATTTAGGGGTGGTATCGTAGGGAGTGTGCGGTATCTGATATCCAACAACCATGTCGGCGTAAGCGTCTATGTGTGTACGTTAAAATCGGCATGTTAGTTTAAGTTTAGCGAAAGCATACGGATAGTTGTCTCGGTGAACTAACAACCACCGACGCTGCGACAGAATTACCTCCTACAACGGCATCATCTGAGCGACAGTTTGTTAAAATATCACCACTCTTGTAGAAAGGTGAACGTTCGGATAGTCGAAATGTTACCGCAATTCTGCTACTGTCCGGGCTATGTTGGTTTGTGACGAACCCTTAGGGTGGTTCGTTGCCATCCCGTTACATTTTTGTTAACTCTGACCACCAATACCTTTCCGTTTAGGAATTTGCGTAAAGAACACATGAGACTGACAGTGCACAATTTGTGTACGGGTATATTTCACCACACCTCTACAGGTGTTTGCTACAAGTGTTTTAGACATGCAAAATTCTGAACCACAACGAAAAGATACGAGGGTCGTGATTCATTTGCTACGAAGTGGCGTCAGCGTATTTCTATGTATACCTTTACAGATGCGAAGCACCGTCTGTTGGCAAAACTGTTCGGTGTTTTGGAACAAGCCTATCTGAGCCTCTGCCAAAATGGGTCTAACGTACTGTTAGGCAGCCAACACTCGATAAGTCATTTGATCAGCTCGTAACACGGAGACTCAGTCATGCACGAACTGTGACTCCTTGCTTGTATGCTTTCGGTAGGCTGTGGAGTCTTTGTCGCCGAGCTTTCTTTGGTCTAATGACGTCCGCCGCTGTTTCGATCTATCACTCCGACTGCTAACCCTGCTTTCCTTCATGTGTGGTTGAAATGGTTTACTGAACTACATAGTCCACACCGTTTTTGTCTTACCCTTTAGCAATCTTACAACTGAATGAGTCGCTACGAACTTGGTGATCGTGATGAATGTTCTTCCGCGAGTCTGGTTTCTGTCTTTTCATTGTGACCTTTTTTGTGGTTGCGCGATAATTGAACATGACTGTCAAACGTTAGTATTTCCTTCGATTATGACCATGCTCATGGTTTATTCTTCAATTTTTTTCTCTCTCTTTTTGTTATCATAGACGGACCCTGAACATGCTAATCTCACACCTATACAACAGCATTGTGAGCTTTTGCGAACACAGGAGATTGAATTGTTGCGGTCAAGTATCGTACATCTAGAAACGATCCGCTCGTCACCTGATAGATCGGAAACCTTGTTCACGTCAGATCTCAGCGGAATGGCATCTGTTCACTTGTGACCGTGTTTTTCACATAAACGAACAGGCAATTTTCTACTGTTTGTGTAACAATCGTGTATTCGATTGTGCTCGTTAGTTTTAATTTATACATCCAGGTGTCCCTGTGTGCAATCACCGTGCCTTGTTTATCCGAACTCTGTTTAGCACTGTTTATGTGCAATCGCTTCCAACGTTTTTTCTCATTTTATTCGCCGATTGATTTGAGAAAATCTAATGCCTTTCTGTTTTTCTCCTGCTTCGTAAATCCAATGATAATAGGTCCAAGTTTTTTTTTCAACCGTAACGTCTTCACCCACGGTAATCTTAAATTTTGCTGTTCATGTTAAAGCGCACTGTGCAACTCCTAAGCTGTTTATATTTCTCTCCTAAGGTATACTTTAGGTTGGCACAGTTTAGGACTGAACTTCTTACTCTTCACTACATACGGTTCTTTTTCAGTCACGCCTAACTCCCAAGCATGTTCCCTTTCTCTCTCTCTCTCTCTGTTCCAGCTTGTATTTTTGTTTAGAGCATGTAAACAGTGAACTCAGTCATTTACTGCATTACCCTCGAATACAACGTGCAATTGAGTAGCGTTTTTATGGTGAGCAGCTTCGGGATGAATTCGTACCTAAGTATGGCAACCAATTTTGCGAGCTCCCTTGATTACCGCAAATGTCATAATTAACTTGAGAAACCTCTCTCTGGCGACAGCTTATTTCGGTTCAAAATTCTTACCGTTCTCTTGCTAACGGCCGTCGTATTTCTGATGCATATTCAGCAGTTTTCGAATCTGGTCAGCTTTGAATGTATCATCTGGTTGTGCTGCTAGCCGCAAGATAGTTCACACGATAGTCTCTTCCTGGACAGACCAGTGGCGGGACCGAACATTAAAGGTCTTTTTGTAAAGTTATCTTTCTTGGAGAAAGGAACACGAACTATGCAGTGATGGCACGCAGAACACAAATAAGAAGCATGTTATCATTCAGATAATATGTTACAACCGTTTACACGATGCCCCTCGCGCTTATTTTTATACAGCTGACTTTGCATTTTGCACACTGTTTCCCAAAAGATTCATGGTGTTGTTACCGACAGGTAAAATGAGTTTCCCGATATGCCACCTTGTCTCCAATGTTGTAGCAAAGATGATTAGGAGCACGTTTTCCGTTTCTGATTCAAAATCACTTAGTTAATATTTGAATGCCACTTAGAAAATTACCCGAGAATCAGCAGAGCTCTGCATCATTCTCATTTCATCGTTCGATCATTGCAACCATTGAATTACAAGCTGTCCATACGTTACTACATTCATGCACTGTACTAACGGCATATTTCTGTAGTCCCTTAAATTTGTTCAGATTGTTTTTGTGAGTCACCAGGAGAACATTCCAAAGGTACTGTGGACCATTAGCAGTCTCTCTACGTCCATGTGTGGTACGGTTGTGTCCTAAACGCGTGACTTCATTTAGGAGGCGCTCCGTCAGATAAACCGGCTTCGTCACATTTGAATACATTGCAATCTGAGTACCTTACAGCATGCGTGGTAACTGTTTGCGCTTCATTCGTTCTTCCGATTTGTGTCCTAGGCCTGATCCTATGGCTAATCGCTATTGGCGGCTATTATTAAGAACTATATATGATTGTATCTCGGACCCTGTCATTGAGTATCGCTCTGGAAACGCTTTGCGTACGTCTCCTTTCTTGTCGTCGATGACGCACTGTTTCTTGCGACTGCAACCTCTATTTTAGTGTGTTTCAATTTTCTTTCTGCATAGCATTTGACACTTAGGTTCTGCCGGCGCTGTCTTCATACCTGATCCGTTGCGGTCCATTTGGAAATGAAAGTATACCTTCTGAAATACACGTCCTTTTCAGCGTTTTGCACACACCAACTCCATTTTGCTTGTCATGCCCTACGCTTGCAGCGTTTCATAAAGCAAGTGGCTAGTGTTTTAGTGTCAAGATCGCAGCAACTTTTCGATCAAAATTACCGGCAGTTCATTAAACAATTAACGAGTGAGACGAGTTGATGTTACGTCGTAGCTGTACGCTACGGGAAGGATTTCATTTCAGTGCTATGGTTTAAAGAGGAGCGGAGTGACAGTGTAACATTCGCTCTTAGCAAACCGACGAAAAAATGATACTAGTCCTGGGACATCCAGGGCTGTCGGCGAATTAAATTGGTCGGCTGTCTCGCGGCTCGGATGCCAGTTTTCGAGGGGTAACATTGTAATGGTAGCCACCGTGATTTTGCTAGACGAATGGAACCAGACTGGGCCCGTGACTGGTCCGTAGTATTAACCTGAGAATGTAATTTTTTATTCACGAAATAAACGAAAGCAATATACACCATTATTCGTTTGCAAAAGTGTTCGAGCGTTCGGATATAATAATTATCCTAATGGGATGCCAGTAGCACAGTGTTCAACGCAGTTGCTTCATGGAAGCGTAACCGGAATTTTAATCCCGACCACGGCAAGTATATGCACGAGTTGCGAGGTCTAGCAAGAAGTTGAAGAAAGAGTCTGATTACGAAGGCTACGACCAACTGTGCATTCTGTCCAACATGATATATGCTACTCAACAAGACTTGTACCGCGGTATGAATCAGAAGTAGTGACCGGGGTTCTCGAAGTTTATGATCAGCAGAGTCGTATGGATTTCTCCATTATTTGTTTATCAAGTACCCTTTCGGCTACTGTCGTTAACGATTAACTAGTACGCCAGATTAAGGATCACATTACTTAAATAAGTCAGTGGTGAACTGTGGCATACGACAACGGGGAGATATTGATTTGATTTTCCAGGTGGTTATTGTCGAAAATCCGGGCGCTTTCAGTAGAATCAGTTTGTGTTACCGTAAGAATGGAAAAGTGATTTTAAATTGCGATCCTTTCTCCTAATATTCTAACTGGATCACGTGAGTACAACATGAATATGGACATAATGACGGAACGGAAATGACTTCGGCAAGTCAAACGCCATTCAGAGAAGAGCAAATTAATGCACGCGAATAACTGCTTGACGTTGGTACTTGGAGCGATTGTAAGTGGAAAATCAACCAAATACCACCACCACGCCGCCTCGGAAACATGTGTTACACACATGGTGTGCAGCAACCCACCTGTCCGTGCGATCCAAACGAATTTTAAATTTAGGACAAGGGAGAAGGTGTTCTTCCTTACCAAGTCCCAATGCCGAATAGATTGTGTTCAGTGGCTGGGGTTCCGCAATTGTCATTTTTCTACCGTGGACGCTAGGTATTTTCGAATGAACGACTCTGTTACTTGGCACTGTGATATTGCTCCCGATTTCCAAGGTTGTTCACTTGTTACAGTGTTTTGAAAATTATGGATTGTATTCGTTTTCGTGTGTAATGCTCTTCTACACATTCTTGTCTGTGGTGTAGTGAGAACAAGTTTTGAAGGTGTCGAATGCAACACTTTTCTAGTTTCTCCTTCCTATTTCAACAAATTGAATGGCTGCTTTTGAAGAACTATTCAACCACACTACAATCCTATTGGCGAATGGATTGCAGGACACCACGTTTTGCATCATGCAACTGAAGAATCTGCTGAATTTCGAAGCCAATGGGCTGCTTTCAATTACACTTTCCCCTGAAATGCTGAGGTTAGCAGTGAGATGCTTCAACTTCTTTAGGGTATGCTCTGTAGTGACATCTATATATAAGTGTGCTTGGAGCCATGCGCTTCAGAAACCTGTAGCTACTGATAAATCAATACCCACGTAGTATGCGCATCAGTAATTTGACTCTGTCAGTCTTCCCAAGCGACACAGTCCACAATGAATATATCGTATATCATAACGCAAGCAGTATTCCTCATTCTGTTTCATATCGGGATTCGATGATGGTATTGTCGAGGTTGCACTGGTTGATCCTGAGAGACCCGTCTGAAGCAATGCACATAGTTTTTTCAGTGCTTCTATGAGTTTATTTCCGTGTCTGAATCATTTGCATAAATGTATCCATGTGTTAGGCCATGATCCTTTGCTAAATGAACGCTAATGATGCATTCTTGATCCGCCCAGAGAAAAGAAATAACAAAGACCGTCCGAGCTTCAGATCAGTGTATGCTCGAGTGCCAGCAACGCGTGCATCATGCACTGGATATACGTCGAATCAGAGCCGGAACGGCACATATCGCTCTAAGCCAATCACAGTCAAGGTCAACGCATGTGTGAGGGTTAACACTGCTGCTCATGTGGTGTCTGCCATACCCTCCACGAGTGCAATTTCTGATTACGGCCTCAGGATATCGGTGTTGTAGAGGTGCTGGAATCGGTTTCGCTGTTCTATCCGATTTATGATCAGAAGCGCTACCTTCTAATTCCAGACTACCGCCAAAGTCATTGTGCATCATGACGCTGAGGTTTAAAAACACTAGAAGGACCTTCAAGTGTACAAACGACGACTAGCGGTGTGTAACGGGTTGCGCGCACCATACGCATATCCATTACGGATAATGTGGCGTGATTTCATACGGATTTTCCAAATGTTTGGCTAACCATTAGAGACGAAGTGTTCTGGACTTTGAAGTGCGCTGTCTTGAGGTACTTCGATATATCTGTTTTTAGGACTATTTCCGTCAGCTTTGTCGAGTGCAGTAACCACGTCTGCTGCATCGGAATCGTATGGGTTATTGGCTTTGGATACGAGTGAACGTAAAAAAGTGCCAGCCACTTGGTTTTATGGTCGGAACTATTTTATGACAGAACTGTAGGTAATTACTCGAGCCTAACTAATTAATATGGGGAGGTTTATGTCCCCTATTGACACGTGTTAACGGCGGCACAATTCGTCCCTCTCCTGGTGTAGGTCACAAAGGTGAAGGCGTTACCACAAATGTCAGATCCTCTCCTTCGCCGGCGTAGCCATTGCTCTCTGTTTAAGAAGACAACAATGCTTGTCCATGATGCAACGGTGATAGTACCAACTCGAAGCTCACCGAAGCGTGAATACCTGTTCCGTCTGGTGAGATTCATTGAATATCCCAACCAAAGGTCGAAGTGTTGGAACTGATCCAACAAAATAATACCCAGTCAGTGTTCACTATCGGTAACCGATCGACAATGAAAAACCAAGAATCAGCGCGTTGACCCCTTTTATTAGCATCGACCCTGGAAAATAGAGCGTACAGAGAAACACGTCAAGCTAGTGGGGCACGAAGCGAGTTGTGATTTTAGCCCCGGGACGAATGTCGCAAAATAGATAGCTTGACTAAAACAAAAGTGGGTGAAAAACCAAAATCATCAAAAATACAGATGAGTGTGACTATCAAAATATTTATTATAGCCGCTACAAAAGCAGCCATATTTGCATCCTCACAAATACAAGCCATTGCCTGTCCGACCATCCCGCCACAGTGTTTGCTCCAGTTGACAATCTTGACGGTTCAAACGTGTTTGCAAACTCCAGGCAATAACTGAATGTGTTCTAATGCGGTCCGAGAAAATGCCTAATGTGCAGTTGTTTAAGTAGTCTCAGTGTCCTAGATGTGTTCTGTGTTTTCAACATTGGGACAAATGACCTTGTTAGATACGTTCAACAAATGTAAACCCGTCCGAATAGAACTCACCTGATTTACACTTGACAGAAATTTGGATCGACGCAACATATTCAACACAACCTGCAGGTTTCACTCGTACTTATCTTTAATGATGCCAACCACAAATATCATGCTGACAGCATATGCGCTCGGTCCACAAAGCAGGAAAAACATACGTCTGAGGAGAACCGATGAAAGTTTGGAATCAACAGTAAGAGGCTTGTGAAAGAACTTGATATGGAGATGCAGCTCAGAAAAAAAATGACCAGAGACTGTTGTGACTATATTCTCTTCGGTACTTGGAAGAACGTTTTCTTAAATTACGGCTTGCTTGTTGAGGGTACGCAAATTTGCACAAGTTCTCACGCAGCCTTCTTTTTGATGATAGCCCCCAACAAATGAACCCATTTGGAGCGTTTAATTTGTCTGATTAGTCCATTCTTAGGCATCTCAATATGGGCAGTTGCCACGGTTTGAGTTAGCTGAGACTGAATTTTTTCACATTATTCCCCAGTCTTGCTGATTTATCCCAAAGAGCTACTTCCAATGAAAATCCTTAAGAGTGGAGAAGGAAATGATACGTATGGTAGTTCGCCCAACAGATGAGGAAGGTTGTGAATTTACCACTGTATTACTTCAGAAGAGTGGTTCATGTAATCGACAGACTATCAAAACGATTAGTTAGACCGCGGTTACAGAATGTGAACTTAGAGAAAGTGCCTTTTCGACTATTCGCACAACGATCGTGAATATCGCCACGGAAACGCATTTTACACAACCGGCATGTGATCATATGCAGACGGAATCAGGTTACAATATTTTTGTGACCTCGCCTTTGTCCGCACTAATTCACAAACTGTTACCCATAAAAATCTCGGCGGGTTTTTGGACAGTAAACACTGTAACGCAGCGTGCTGTTGACGCCATTTTAGTTTTCGTTTGTGTAAGTCATGTGCATGTCTTACTGGGCCTTTGGCTCACGTTTGTTTCTGTTATCTCCATTTACAGGACTATCGTTGGAACCCCGTACTTCTGAGGAACGCTGTCTCCCGGTGTCTCCACGTTACGCAAAGTGGGTTTACGAGTGTATCGGGTACACGAAGCCAGAACGTCCGGCTTGCCTGTTACAACACCCGTGTATTTTATGCAATTGAGCACCAGTGGCGAAATTCTGAACAAGACAGCCTTGAACCATTTCACCGGTGTCTTGGAATAATCATACATCCGCACGGATGATGTTATTTGGGAAATAAAAACGCTGTTGAGTTCTCCAAGTTCTTGGGTAACAGGAATTGTAAGTGGCGCAGTGTAATAATTTACTTTGGTGCCCAACAAGTTGTCGAAATTGTCAACTATATATTGTGGGCTTGATTTCGGGCATAGATTATTGATTTTAAACTGACATTGCCCTTTTGCTTCCATACGAGCAGAAAACGTTGTCAAACAGAAAAGTGCTTCGGTATAGTATGAATACGGGAACAGTAATCAGTGAAATGAAAACGACCTCGATAACTCGAATGTCAGTTGGAGACAAACGAATCGGCGCACGTGAATAAGTGTGCTGCTTATGTTACAGAAGTGGGTAAGGGGATTCGCCCGAATTTCAACACATCTCATGTGAAGTTTGGTGTCAGGGTTACGGAACTTCTAATTCCTCTGTTGAAGAATCAAGAGCCGCAGTCACAATTTCGGGTAACCTCTACTCAATATTTTCATTATTATACATGAAGGCTGTGGTGTTCCGGTTGGACAGTCATGTTATGCACATTGTTGAAAGAAACTGGCGGCTAGGGAAACATCAAACCGATACGGTCGCCTGCTTTCCTCAACTTCCGGTTCATAATCTGGTTGCAAATCTTTTGGACATATCAACCAGGTTTGCGTCCTGCAATCACGGAAAGTACCGACTAAAACAGAACACAAGGAGCTACTCAATAGGCCTGGAGTGTTATGCGCGAGGGAGAATGTGTAAGTTTGATGTAAACTTCAATTGCACATGGCGTTTAGTTTCTGAAAAGAAATAGAATTCATGTAATCTTTCGATTCCCTTCGATTATGCCTTATGCTGGGTGGTACCGTAATTGTGTAACAGACGTTGTCAACTCATTTGCATTTCTACTAATCTGCTACCGTATACGACAAACCTCATTCATAGTAGAAGGTATCAACCCTTATTCTCCCATTCAAACCAACCGGGTCTTTTCATGCAAAGCTGTGGACCCCGGTTACGAATAATTACAGGAGTTGCGAAGAATACTGGAACATTATGCGAAATCGTGAACATCTCTTGACCTCATTCGGACACTTTCTTACGAATCGAGAGAAGATTCAACGAATTCTACTCCATGTGACTAAAAATGAACACGTTTTGTGCTCATGGTAACAATAGAAGTTATTATCAGTGTTTCGCAGAGGTTTTGATAAATTCGTGAAAAACAGTAATTTACTAAATCCGTGGTGTGTCAGTATTCTGATAAACGTGATGTAGAACTAAACGATGAAGGGGGCAGATTGGTTCCAAGCAATTCGCCACTGTGTGCTTGATATCAAAATGACCACACTTCTGTTGACTCGGTGTCATGTTTTTATCTAACCTTGTGTAACCGCAAGGGTCGGAATTTGGCCCGCAAACTAGTTGGTCCTTTTTCCTCAACGTTAGACGGCCCTATGATGTATATCTAACTAGATTCTCGCAATCACTTATACACTGTCTGGTCATATTTTCAGTTCCGGTGCGCCGCTTTATTCATCCGTCAAACAGAATTCGCTCCGTTAAAAGATCCATCAACGGTATCCGTCACTCGTGCTCTGAGAAACACTAGGTGACACTTTTCAGTTTGACCTCAACGATTACATCCTACAATGGCGCACAATTGGAATCCACCCCAATCTTGTCCGCCAAGTTATTAAGTGCGCATCAAATAAGAATCACTGTTAGTCACTTGTAAACCAAGGTTACTGTAGACAATTTAAAGGTCAACGGATCTCCATATACCTCATTCCTAACGTATGTTTCCCGGGCGGAGTGGTGTATGTTATTGTGTTGATTTCGCACTCACATTTGCCCCGTGTACAAATATTGAGCACCTACTCATGTGCGCTTATTCGCCCTTCTCTGTCTGACGTTCAACTAATTATTTTCATTCCTTTATTATTTCCATATTCCTGTTTTACCTGTAATGAACAACGATCCGGTGACCCTACTATGAATCCCGGCTGAAACCGTGTTTTTCCGCTTATCTGTTCCGCATACAAGCTTTCATGTATGCCTGCTTCAGGAGACCTGATACGAACTCATTGTCACCTTCCTCAGTTGTATAACTAAGTACACGCAGTGGATGCTTGCCTCTTCCTAACGATTCATCTATTGCTTCAATCTTTAGTGTCGTTTCGCTTGCATCTTTCCAAATGTAGTTTAACACCCTCGATAATTTTACACAATTTCCGTTCGATGTGCACTTACTGTCATCGAGTGGGCGTGAGCCCACTTTGTGTTTCTCCTTCCTTTCATGGACCTAACTGTCGATCTCAGATTAACTTGGAGCTCAACTACTTGACATATTTCCGGACATTACTTGAAATATACGGTCTGTTTCCAAACCCTGAAGCGTGCTTCTTGTTTGACGTCTGTTACAGCCAGTGAAAATACCATCTTTATCGGTAGTAGACGAGAGTTGAACGCATACCCTTCAGTGCCCTACATAACCATGTGATTCATTTGAAGTTTTACGACAAGAATTCCCTAATTGGCACCGCATTTCCTGTCTTTACAACAGCCAAAATGGTTCTACCGAGGACACCTGGATCTTCTAGTAATTCACACTAATTAATGTCGAACAAATCCACATTGCAGAATGCTACACTACTTCATCTATCCACGAAGACGTGCGAATGGTTCCCCAAAATGCGCACAGCAATATTCAAACACAGGACCCGAGAACCCATCACAGTTAGATCCTAACATTCACTTCGGGTAACGATCGGCTATTTGGGGCGTATGTACAACCCGGAACGAAGCGGTGAATGGCGCTATGGAAGAGTAAAAACACCTGGCTATTATTCGCGCTACAAGGCATGAGAATTGATATGCATTCAGTTGTAACAAATTTGGGTTATTTCATAGTGTGCCCTCACAACGAATTCTCACAATCGGTTGAGAACCGTACAACAGGGAGAAATGAAAACTTATGCTGAAGTAGAGGAGACCTAGTGGTGAGCCTTTTGATCTTCGGTTGGATTCGTACCACAGGAAGAAAGAGCACTCTCAAACTTACAAAGCACTATTCAAACTGAACTACAAAGCCTATCTGGGAGGTTTGAAATTTCACATTTCGAAGAGGTCACGAATTCGTCCCGTTGACTTATGCACAGTACGAAGTAATTTAAGAACGGTCCACCTTCACTTCCATAAATCTATATAACTATTTATTGATAATAACAAATGGGTTCTCAATAACGTTTCTGGTTAGTTCCAGCGCGAACTGTCTGGAGAACCCTGTCGTAATAGTCGGTCTATCGGAGCAACTGGTGGGTCAACCATGACACAATGGGACCTGTGGGCGACTGCTTCCAAATGTAAAGTTTCCGGGTTCTCAACTCGTTTTCATGCTTCAGCTGACTGACCGCTCACGGAGTTTGGGCATGTCTCTTCTATTACTGGTTCGAATTTACCTCATATCGTTGAATGTCGTGATTTCTATGCCTCCTGCTTCCCTCTTTCGTTTAGGGAATGTTATCTGCTCGATGGCATCATAACCACCTATACACAAAGCTACTTTCACTGTTGTTCCGCTTATGAAGAGGCCAAATTGCAATATATTGGTTTCCAACTGTATTCAAACTATTGGGTCCACGTGTCCTCACATGGCATACGTTCTGCTTGACCCACTGGTTGCGCAGCTGCCATGTTCTCTTGCTACTCTCGAGGACAACGCATTGCTTTGTTCACTTTGGGTTATCTTATTTTCATTCTGAAATATGACCTTACGCCTCTAGCATCAAGGTTAATACAGCAGTGGAGGCAGAGTGGGAATGAGTAACTAAGGTTCTCGTCATAAACAACATTTTTGTTTCAACGTCGAATTCAGTTCATTTTTTCATTGAGCTCATACCTCATTCGTTATGTAGTTTCACCTAAGGGTGCCTCGTCCCCTTCCAATTAGTTTCATTGAACGGTTTTATAGTGATTTTGTAATTCTGTCATTCACATGGTGATCAAAGATTTCCCTTAAAATCGATGAATACTTCAACCATGTATTTCTGCTAAGTTACTCCGTACACATGTTTCTACGCAAGCCTGTTCAGGACAATCAAATGTGTACTCAGCAGTACGGTTATAAGAATTGCAGCACAGTGAACGCTTTTGCTCTGAATATATTCAACTGGTGCTGTGTAAAATTCGTCGGGTGCGGAGCGGTTCAAAGGGTGGTTGTAGCTACTGATCTTGGAATGGTGAAAAACTGAATGCTTCCATGATGAGGATGAATGGCCCAACTGTACTATTCGTGAGCAGTCGGCCGGATGTGTTCAAACATCTAAGTAGTCAGAAAACTTACATAAGGAACATTTACAGCAATCTGGTAAGGATTTGTGACAAACACAAGCAAACCTCTCACTGGAAACGATATCGCTCGGGATTACCATTACGTGCAAATGAGTGTTTTAGTTTGTCGTATTGTTGAAACCATCTGCGAAAATTCATAAAGTAGATTATTTTTGTACAATTCGCGTCGTTGACTAACAACCATGGTGTGGTGAACAAGATTGAGAATAAGGACATCTTGATCCCGGCCGTTTGGCGCTGAGGATGTTTAGAGCGTCTGGTGGTCCTGTGGACGCTCCTGTAGGGAAGAGTAGAAGTGATCCCAGAGGTGTGAAGAGACTGTGTGAAGATGGGGCAGGCGACGATCATCAGGTCACACAGTTCTCCCGACCGCCAGGATGTAACGAGACGATCCAAAGATGTTCGGTTTGGACACTGAGTTGATATTGTCATCTATGCTATGTTATTGCTGGTAAAATGTTTAAGAACCCTGTCGAGAAAATAGAGGGATTCCAGAGGCACGTTGATTGGTCAGTTAATGGGTACTGAGACCAGTCCGAGAATAACCCTAACTTTCTCTCAGCACCTCGAGAGAGTTGATCAATGCGACTCATCTGACGATAGTAGGAAATCTGCTGACGGTCAACGACTTCATATGAACCGGACACAGAATCGCAGATGAAGCAGTAAATTTGGAGAGAGGAAGGACGAAGAAGAACTGTAGCAATGTATGCTACAGCCGTAGACTATTTGGTCACTGCTTCATTGAGCAAAAATAAGACGACATTTAAGTAAGAATTTCACCATTTGTTTGATGCAGGAAATCCGCGTACGGTTGTGACTGGAAATGGCGTAGTTCAACTCAAAACAGAAATCCATGAGAGTTGAGAATATTGTTCGATTGGCACAAGGGCGGTGGTTTCTACGATTGGATAAACGTAAGGTAACTTTGTTTGGCTACGTGCTACGGGGTTTCTGGTGGATTCATAGACAAAGTTAATGACCTAGTAAAGTGTTATTTCGAAATCGATAGTAATTTAATCATACTGTCTTTTGTCATCTCTCCCGATGCATGTCGACCTATAGTGGCAGTGGCTTTGTTTGAATGCGCTGAGGCTGTGATTCAGTTGAAGTATGGTAAACTCGTGACGAATGATTAAAAAACGCAAACCATAGCTTGGAACGTTTAACGTGAACTATTTAAGTTGAGCAGCCACTCCGCAATTAACTAGTAAGTACAGCGATACGAAAATTCCGTGAACTGTTCTCTTCCGACGAAGTCCTGCACGGTTATTTCAATTTGATTGAAAACGCGATCCCCACTGGATCTCAGAATGGGAAGATGAGTCGCGAGTAGATGATGTGCCGAAAAAAGCTACCATCGAAGAAATAGGCAATCCGTTTAGCTTCCCCGTATTAATAGTGAACAGACCCCATGGGAAATTTCTGTTACAGAAGACTTAATGAAATTACAGTCCGTAATGTTGTGAGCGTCCTGACGATTTCGGGAGTTTTCCATAAGCCGAATTCCAGCATAGTCCCAGTATTCCGAAGTACGAATATGCTTAGCTCTATGAAACAGTGTCCTTATCAACGCCCGTTTGTGGGCCATAGGAGCAAAGCTGGAAAACTGAATTTACTGACCATCCCATGTTGAACTGAGCGTTGTAACCTGTCACCCGTATGTCTAGCAATGAGTACATTTAAAGAAGGCGAATTGTTGTTCGATTCAACTTCTTGAGGCAAAGATAGGTTGGGATGAACATTATTAAGGAAGTTTAAAAACAAATCAGAATGAGCAACATCAGTGAAAAGTAAAATGCCATTAACGTATCGTTTGCATGATAACGATTCAGCTATACAATCCGGGACTTGCTGCTCAATCATTTCTGTGGAGATGTCTGCTAGCGTGAGGCCTAACGGATTAACCATAGCAATACCGTCTACCTGTTTGTAATCAAGTCCCTCAAAATCGAAACGAATGTTTTCTGTGCACAACAAACTATCTTCGAGGTACTCAAGTTGAACACCTATATCATAGCTCAGGCTCGAAATGAAGTCACATAAAAAATTAACTGTCTCACGAGGGTAACATTTATAAAAACAGAATCAACATCGATGGAATACATTATTTGGGTACTCACAAAGGAGTTATTCATGAAATGCGAGGATAAAACCTTGTGGATATGATCCAAAATATCCACTGGCCAACGAACAACTTTATGGTGAGCAGAAGTGTTCATGCACAAGATCGGTCGTAGAGGTGCACTATCCTTGTCTACTTCCGGAACACCTCTCAACTGGGTTATTTCCGTGCCAACTCGTTTCAGCTGTTTATATTAAGCTTCAGATGTGTGTCCATGTAATAACGGTATCTGAAGTTACCTTTCAACTTGCTTTTCCACCAATGTGTTGTGTTCTGCTGTCTGGTCCACTTTAAACTTTCTCTGGTCTTCCAAAATGGTGTTCAGTTTCCGTAAATACTCGTACTTGGTCATGACGACCAAACCAGAGCATTCATCCGGTTTGAGGAATACGAGGTGTTACATATCT